>VNJM01002575.1:0-148132 GCA_008042475.1 Drosophila kanapiae
AGGTCCCACCCAAAAAAAAAAAAAAAAACAATGGCTGCCGAAATAAAACCAGCTCAGCGGACCAACAATGATCGCTTTAACACATCAAAAAAGCCGGAATTGCTGAGTAAGCTGGAGGGCAGTAGCGACGATGTGAACGCCGCTATTCTAATACCCGGCGAAAACGGCGTAATTAGTGTTTCCGATGACAAGTGCGTATTATATCTATAATAATTAGCATGCACTCCTTTTTGTACATAATAATATATATGTACATACATATATATATTTTTATGCTCCCAAGAACTGTGCGGGTTTGGCTGAAACGCGACTCTGGCCAGTACTGGCCGAGCATTTGCCAGTATATGCCATCCGGCTGCACTGCCATCGAGTACGTTTCGGAGCCACGACACCTGTACATTGGCCAGGAGAACGGCACGGTGACCCAGTATACGCTCTCTGAAGACTGCAATCGCTTGTCCTTTTTACGCGATTATTTATCCCATCAAGCTCGAGTCGTGGCCGTGGTCTTCTCCAGAACCCACAAGTGGATACTGTCTGCGGGCAAAGATAAGCAGTTCGCCTACCATTGTACTGAAACCGGAAAGCGGGTGGGCGGATACAACTTTGAAACAGCATGCACATCGCTCCAGTAAGTGTGATAAAGCGAAAGTAAAAGTGATATGGGGGCAGCAAAAACAATTAAAGAATTCTAATCCCCTTATAAATCCACATTTTAGGTTCGATGCACTAGCTAAATATGCTTTTATTGGCGATCATGCGGGCCAAATAACTATGCTGCGTTGTGAGGTCCAAGGTGTACAACTGATTACCACTTTTAAGGGTCATACAGGTACGCACATTATTTATAATTAATTGTAATCAATTGCATTTAAATACTCTCTTCTTACAGCGGAAATCCGCTGCTTGAGATGGGTGGAAGGCCCCCAGTTGCTGTTTAGCGGTGCTTGCGATCAGTCTGTCATTGTCTGGGATGTTGGCGGCAAGCGAGGTACCATTTACGAGCTACAGGGACATAGGTAGATGAGATTCCATTGCTACTTTGCATTTTCTAATTGTTCACTTATGCAGCAACAAGGTTTCTGCTCTGGCGTATGCTAATCAAACCCAACAGCTAATAAGCTGCGGCGAGGATTCCGTTGTTGTTTTTTGGGAAATGAACGCCATGCGAAAAGAAGTTCCTGAATGGGTGGAGTCCAACAATTGCCAGCTGTGCTCCAGACCATTTTTCTGGAACTTCCGCTCCATGATGGACCAGAAGCAGCTGGGTAAGTGCGGTAGCTCTCAGCGGGCAATCCATCCTAACTAATACAACATTTGTATTCAATGCAGGAATCCGGCAGCATCATTGTCGTCACTGCGGCAAAGCCGTCTGCGACAACTGTTCGACCAATCGCATCAATATACCCATTATGGGATTTGAGTTCGACGTCCGTTGCTGTGATCCGTGTTACAAACAACTCCAGACCGTCGAGCGTCCCTCGCTGGCATCGTTTAACGATGCCAAACACTCCATTGTCTACATGGACCTGGACGAGGATCGGAAGCGCCTGCTGACAGTTGGCCAGGACAGGCTCATCAAAATCTGGGACCTGTCCAACATCTGGGCATAATACAAGCATTAAATCCAAGTCGACGTACCAAAGGTATAATCATTCACGAGCTGGCGCGGAAGGTGTGGCTGGAACTGACTAAAAAACTTCGGCCCCCAGGATAGGTTCTCATACATACTTATATTTAATGTAAAGCAATATCCATTGTATGTACGTAAATGCTTGCATTAAACACTTTAATACAGAAATCCATCGAAAGTGAGGCGCGTTTTTATTTAGTTTTTCTTTTTATTAACCAATAGTGTATACATCTAATATCCACCCCTGCCCGGTGGCGGTGCGCCGCGGATCATGCTCGGCGGCGGACCGCGCATAGGCGGCGGAGCGCCGCGTCCCATGCTACCCGGCATCGAGGGCATACCGCCGGGAATCATGCCCGGTGGCGGTGCACCCATCATCGGAGCCCGGGGCACACCGCGGCCCATTGGTGCCATGTGCTGCTGGGCGGGACCGCCCACACCTCTGACTGGACCTTGCAGACCCGCTGGAACAGCGGACATATTGATCGGAACACCGCGACCGGCAACGCGACCCAATCCCGGTCCAGGTGCAGCTCCCGGAATGGGAACACGGGGTAGACCCTCCTCTGGCGGCGGTGGTCCCTCAACGGTGAGGGAAACAATGTTCTCTCCACGCAGCAGTACAAAACCAAGGACTCGCTTCTCCTCTCGCTCGGGCACCTTGGAGTTCTTCGAGCGAATCTTGCGGAACTCCTCGCAGTCACCCAAAATCAGATTCATGTGTTTGTCGAAGGCCTTAAAGGTGCCGATAAAGGTACGCGAGTCCTGGAGGACGATTCGCACCCGATAATTCAGGTGCTGAATCATTTTATTATTTTTCCCGATAGTCTGGAAATAAAGAAGCGGTTTTAGTTTGTGAAATAGAAAATTTGCCGGTGTGCTTTGGGCAGGCATCTTTTAAGAAGCCGGCATTTATTTTATTTTTAAGCAATGCAATGTATTTTAAATTGCATTGTGACAGTTTATATATAAATAAAGTATGATTTAATATTTCAAATCAATTTGGACAAATGTGTTTATTGCAAAAATATTGTTTTATGTATATGTACATATGTATGTAATACATACTAAGCATTAAAGTATGTAAATATGGTGGCCTAACCGCGAAAAAGCACTTATTTACTAGATTAAAAACATAGCAAGCGATTTTGTATACTTTGCATTCTTAGTACTTACCATTTTGTATATTTTCTGTAATAATACAGCTTAAGGTAAATAAAATTACAAATGCCGAAAAACACGGCGTTTTCAGAATGGCATCAAGGGAATATCGAATAGGGCAAACAAGTAATCGGCATATTCAGTATATATCAGTTATCGAATCGAATTTGACGAGCGAGTCTATTTCTCGTTCTACTTTTTGCCAGCCCTGAACTAGTTCACAGTTACTCGTGACTTACTACTTGATTTTTACTTTAATTCGTTTTAATAAGAGAAAATTTTGTACTAATTAATGGTGTAATTATTTTTGTTTGCTACCTTTTCATTGTAATCAAACGATTGTTTGAATAGTTAGAGGTCAGGGTGCTTATATTGATCTAATTTAATATATTGCAAACATTTATTCCTTTAAAAAAAACAATCAAGCGCAATTTATTGCCAAAATCCTTCATTAAGAAAACAGAAATTAGGATAAGTTTATGTTTAAAAGATTACCTTTTAATAGTTATCTTCTCCTTGTTTCATATTTCACATCTCAAATATGGTGCATATATTGTCGCGGATGTAATTGAATAAATTTAGGTTTTAACAGTGAATGTAATTGTAATTGTAATGCAAGTAAAACATTTGTATCCATACACTGTATACAGCAGATATACTTCATAAATTGACATGCTTATACATTTTTGTGAAAAAATCACAGTGACCAGCCCTGGATAAAACGAATAAAGTCGGAACCTCGAATCGTTGTTCACATGCGGCCACGTCATTTGAACTCTCTTCGGCTCTCTCTCATTTATGCTGACATTCTACTGAGAAGTTTTTTTGTGTGAGGAAGCGGCAAAGCCCCGAAGTTTTACTCGTTGGCAAATTGGTCGACAATTAAATTGGTAACGTATGCAGGCGCTGACGAACTGCAAATAAACCGTGCCGTCACCTAACTGCCAATATTATTATAGTTCCGCCACTCCAATCGTTTTAGGGGTGCGTTGTTCTAACACGTCGAGAGGCAGCAGAGGTTGCAGCGCAGGAAAAACACTAAATAACACAGCCAAGTTGACGACGGTTGCAGAATGAACATCTTTCGGTTCGCTGGGGACTTGTCCCATGTCTTCGCCATAATTATATTGTTGCTCAAGATTTGGAAGACGCGCTCGTGTGCCGGCATATCCGGCAAGTCGCAGATTCTGTTCGCGGTGGTCTACTTAACGCGCTACCTCGATCTCTTCACCACCTACGTCAGCCTGTACAACTCGGTGATGAAGGTGCTCTTCCTGGCCACGTCCGGTGCCACGGTCTACCTGATGTATGTGAAGTTTAAGGCAACCTACGACCACAATCACGACTCATTCCGCATCGAATTCCTGCTGGTGCCGTGCGCCCTCCTCTCGCTGGTTATCAATCACGAATTTACGGTTATGGAGGTGCTGTGGACCTTCTCCATCTACCTAGAATCGGTGGCCATTCTGCCGCAGTTGTTCTTGGTGAGCAAAACCGGAGAGGCCGAGTCTATCACCAGCCACTACCTCTTCGCCCTAGGATCCTATCGTGCGCTCTACTTGCTCAACTGGGTTTACCGGTACATGGTTGAGTCGCACTACGACCTCATCGCGATCTTTGCCGGAATCGTTCAGACCATTCTGTACTGCGATTTCTTCTACTTGTACATTACCAAAGTTCTTAAGGGCAAGAAGCTGCAGCTGCCGGCATAAGTGCATCATCCATTATCCACATCATCAGTCCGAGGCATTAACAAACGAAGTGAATATGGAGATGGAGGAGGGGAAGATTGAGAGATGGTGGCAAACGAGGCGAGAGGAGCAGGGGCCGTTTGACAAAGCGTATTTAGTTCATATAATATACAGAAGATAAATCGAGCTCGATAAGCTCTCCTTAAGTTGTAATTATTTTATGAGAAATAAACCGAAACTCGGAAGTCAAAACTGTCTTGCAATACACCAAACATTGGAAATGTAACATTAACATTTGCCGTTTTCCAACGCACTCGTAAACTTTTGAATCCAACAAAATCAGCAATCCCATACGCAATAACGTTACATATTACAAAAATGTTTCTTTCTTTTTTAGCGTCGACGAGTATTTCATCCAAAAAACAATATCAAACAAGAGGTCATAGATATTCTTGTTTAATTTAGACTTTAAATAATATCTATAAAATAGCTTCTAAGCTGACTGTATCCTAATAAAAATCCGAGTAAGCTTAAGTCGATAATAACATACATTCTTGATCAGTATCAAACAACAACAGAAAGCTAACTCCAATTGTCACAACTTTTAACGAATTCCAAAACAATGTATTACATTCTTTGCCACACCCTTTACCTATATAAACAGAATAAAAATTAAATTCTGTTCAAGAACGTCATTTGTCATAAATAAAAAATCAAAATCCTTATGTGGCATAAACAATACTTTAAAACTTATTGAATTACTTATTATAAACGTAGTGAAATAAATATAAATGGTTTTCTCTTATTTTTAATGGCTGAGATAGACATTAGAGAGATGAAGCGATTCTTTGAATCTTTGATTTTTTAGCAATAAATACAATTTTAAAAAAGAAGTAATTTTTGCTTCCTAATGTTTAAATCTTTGGGTTATATAAAAATATGCTTTAAACATATATTGGGCTTTAAAAACATACAGTTATATCTAAATATCCTGTTTTAATATTGTTCAGATGTTTTAAAAAATGTTTTACAACAAAAAATTGTATTTGATCAAGAGTATAAATTTCGAATATAACTTCCCAAATTCCAAATCTTTTTAGTTTTAACATTCTTACAACAAATTTACAATTAGAAAGAAAAAAAATATTAAAACGTTATATCGAAAAACTCTGGTCACACTGTTATGCAAAATTCTAAATTAAAATCAAAACAAAATGGGAAAAGGCGGAATTTTAAACCTCTTAATACGGCAAAGACCAACTGTAAGGACATTCTTTCAGTTTGGCAAAGCCAAGGGGTATGGGGCGGTCTATATCCTTCAATCCCAACTAAAAAGTTAATGGAAACAAGTGTACTTGCAGAGATACTGGGAAATATATACCAGTTGTCACACCCGGCAAGGTATCCCCCGAGCGAAGCGTGCCCGAGGACATTAATAAGCCATCGTACTATTTCAAGGACATGCCGCCGGGTAACACGCTCGGGAAACCCGAAATAAAAAATGAGGAGCAGATCGAAGCCATGCGTCGGAGCGGCAAACTGGCAGCGCAGGTGTTACGTGAATGCGGCAAACTGGCAACAGTTGGCACCACCACCGACGAGATAGATGCCTTCGCCCACGAACGGATAATAGCCGCCAGTGCATATCCCTCACCGCTACGATATGCCGGTTTTCCGAAGTCCAT
Organism: Drosophila kanapiae; assembly: GCA_008042475.1. Taxonomy (NCBI): domain Eukaryota; kingdom Metazoa; phylum Arthropoda; class Insecta; order Diptera; family Drosophilidae; genus Drosophila; species Drosophila kanapiae. Next base: position 6,171 of record VNJM01002575.1, read on the forward strand.
TTGCACATCGATCAACAATGTCGCCTGCCACGGCATTCCGGATGACCGGCGGCTGGCCAACGGTGATATTATTAATATCGATGTAACAGTCTATCTAAATGGCTGCCATGGCGACTGCTCGCAAACCTTTCTGGTGGGCGAGGTGGACGAGCAGGGTCGCTTTCTAGTGGAGGCCACCAAATCCTGCCTGGATCAGTGCATATCGCTGTGTGGTCCCGGCGTGGAGTTCAATAAGATTGGACAGTTCATAGAGCGGTACAGCTTGGAAAGAAAACTCGAATCGGTGGAAGTATTCATTGGCCACGGCATCGGCAGCTACTTTCACGGTCCGCCCGAGATATACCATTATTGTAAGATGAACGACAGGTTTTCTTGGTCCTCTTAACTTACAACATCCCTTAAAAACTTGCAGACAACGAAGCTCGTGGGAAAATGCAGCCCGGCATGACATTCACTATTGAACCCATACTCTCCTTGGGCGGTTCTGAAATCGAGGTACTGGAGGATGGATGGACGGCGGTTTGCTTGGACGGCGCCCGTACCGCTCAGTTCGAGCACACCATTTTGGTAACCGAAACGGGAACCGAGATACTTACAAAGGCTTAGGTTAATAGCGTCGGCAATTTATGTACAGAATGAATTTTTATTCTTGACATTCGACTGTTTTTTTTGTGATTCACATAAAGTGTAAATGTAAATGTTTCGTCCAGATATTTGGGGCAGTCTTGTGCAGTTTTGTGCCATCTTTTATTCGTCGTTGGTTAGGTGCTCTTTATTTGTCCCAAGAGAAGCGGTTTCTGCTCAATTTAGGTGCATATGGCGTTGCTTTTCTGCGTCGGCTTCTGTATGGGCAGGAACAGCTTGAACTCGGGCGGCAGCTCGTCCTCCGAGTAGAGACGGTCGGAGAAGTAGACGCGACGGATGCGACAGTTTGCGTGTATCTGGACACGAAGTGTCTCCACATAGTTGGTGCCGTAAGCGCGACGTGTGAAGTCGGACAAATTAAACTGGATCTGGTTCCAACCCTCATCCAAGCGCATGGGCATTGTGCAAATGAATGGCTTGACGCGAGTGGTCGACTGGTAGTTGCTGGCCCTGAATCTGCGCCGCACGTTCTTGTCATCAAGAACCTTTTTGATTGAGAAAGAGAAAACGGAAAGACAACATGATTACATTCCCAAGATGGGCGAGGGAGCTGCAGCGGCTTACCTGAACTTCAAATGTGAAGTATTTCTTCATGTTCTTGATGATCATCACCAGAAACGGCAGTTTGATGCCAAGAGTCTTCTTTGGATCGGCCGGGCATGTAATGAACGTGGTGCTGACATTCGTACCGACTATTTCGAGTACGAGACTCTGTATGTCGTTGTCGGTGATGCGCTTAATATGTCCATTGCGCACCTTCTTGTCCCACAGCTGCAGCGGCTTCGAGCCAATACTGTACAGAATCGATAGGAATCCTGATTGGAAGGTATTTTTGAACATTTCGCGACTGCTGCAGTGATTGACCACCCGGTTTTCCTCGCAGAATTATAGCCTCTCTTTGCCAATTTGTATAGGGCCAGCTTAAAAAGGCCAACGGAATTTAGCAAAGCCTGAACGTGTACAAGCTACAAACATGAAATACTAAATTTTCATGTCAATAAATATGTTTAGCATGGCCGCCTGTTTGTTGCCATAACAATGGCCGGACAGTGTTGCCAATTAACAAAATTTTTCAAAAGACGTCGTTGGTTTATGCCCGATTTGAAATTGCGAAAACGGTGCTAATAGTTGGTTTCTGTAAGATAAGAAACAATGGGAATGACACAGTTGTAATGAATCCCCTCTATAAGTAACCGATTCAATAAATTGTTGCAGCTTTTTATATTAGATAATATAATGTAAAGTTATTATAGAAATTATATTATTATATCAAGATAATTTTATTAATCATGATAGGGTAACAAAACAGTAGAAATCGAGCAACCTAAATGAAACGTTGCTATATGAACCGTCACTTCGGTTATCGATATGCCATTGAGTCAAGTGTCACCACCAGTTGAAGTGAGCATAAAAAAATAGACAGCTTACTAACTAAAACAAATGGCTTCAACATCGAGGTAAAAACATTTCGTCAATTTATAGTTTTCACATTTTCCGTAATGATTTCCTACCTGCAGACTCGACAACAACAAGGTGTGCTGTTATGCACATCCCGAATCTCCTTTGATCGAGGATTACAGGGCTGGCGATATGATTTGCTCGGAATGTGGTCTCGTTGTTGGCGACCGCGTAATTGATGTTGGATCGGAATGGCGCACCTTCAGCAATGAGAAGAGTGGCGTCGATCCCAGTCGTGTCGGTGGCCCTGAGAATCCGCTGCTCAGCGGTGGCGATCTGTCCACCATTATTGGCCCGGGCACGGGCTCCGCTTCGTTTGATGCCTTCGGTGCACCAAAATATCAAAACAGACGTACAATGAGCAGCTCAGATCGCTCGCTGATATCTGCATTTAAGGAGATTTCCTCGATGGCCGATCGCATTAATTTGCCAAAAACAATTGTCGATCGCGCAAATAACTTGTTTAAACAGGTGACGTTCGCTTTGCAAGATGCAAGGACCTTGGTGTAACCATTTTTCTTTTGTAGGTTCATGACGGCAAGAACTTGAAGGGCCGTTCCAACGATGCCAAAGCATCAGCTTGTCTGTATATAGCTTGTCGCCAAGAGGGCGTGCCGCGTACCTTTAAGGAAATCTGCGCTGTCAGCAAGATCAGCAAGAAGGAGATTGGCAGATGCTTCAAGTTGACACTGAAAGCACTGGAGACCAGTGTGGATTTGATAACAACAGCAGACTTTATGTGTCGCTTCTGCGCCAATTTGGGTAAGTGCCACGAACTCAATATTCATTTTTACATAAATCCTAATAAATACTTTGTAAAAAAGACCTTCCGAATATGGTTCAACGCGCTGCCACGCACATCGCTAAGAAAGCCGTCGAAATGGATATCGTTCCGGGACGTTCCCCCATATCCGTGGCTGCCGCTGCCATTTATATGGCCTCGCAGGCATCGGAGCATAAGAGAAGTCAGAAGGAGATTGGTGATATAGCCGGTGTGGCCGATGTCACCATCAGACAGTCCTACAAACTAATGTATCCCCATGCCGCTAAGTTATTCCCCGAAGACTTTAAGTTCACCACACCCATCGATCAACTGCCGCAAATGTGAACCTTGGCCAAGATCGCGATGCTCAATACTAACGCTAACGTTAAGAGGAACCATAGAAGAAGAGCCGTTCTTAATTTAATCACAAAAACTTTACGATTTTATTAAATAAAAAGTTAGCATAACAACAAATAATCCGAGAGCAAGCCTAACATAATATTATTTCCAAATACCCTTTACCATTTGGTTAAAGTCGCTACTACTGAGTTGAACCCATAGTTATCGAAATTTATTTCCATATATAATAATAGCTCGCGTCTTTATCTGTATATATATCTTGGGTGTAGGCGATTCGATTATAAGTAAGCTACTAATCCAGAAATAATAATTGCAAACTACGTTCATACGCTTGATTTTTGCAAATTTGAATATTTTTACATAGAACATTCTGTTTATACATAAGCTTTAATTATGTGATAGAAATATGATCGAAATAAAACTGAATTCTACGACAACATTCAACGCGTTCATTTGCAAATAATAAGTGCGTTTAAACGTAGTTAGCGAAGGCATCTGGAGAGAACTAAGCGGGCTACAAAACAAATCGTTGGAAAGCTAAATATATGCGTGTGCTAATAGTAAATGACGAATTATCAGTCGCCAACAACAATAGTTATTGCTGAGTTTAAACAGTGTAGATTTATGTAGATAACTAGTCAATAGACAGCGAGCACTTCTCGTCATCGCTGTGGCCCACACACTCCAGCGCCGGCCGATGTTCGGAGTCCCACATTCCGGGTCCACACCGCTTACACAGGCCACTTAAAGTGCATGGAATCTTTGGCAACTGTCGGTATTGATGGAGCAGACCGCGCGCCTTTCGCAGTATTAGCTGCCCATCCATGTACATGGCCAGTGAGCTAAAGTGCAGCAGCATCTCGTCCGGCCGCAAATTCTGGGCTATCACATCATCCGCGTAGACGGCAATGATCGCCAGGCAGAGGAACAGATGGAAGTAGTCGGTCAAGTAGTTTGACCAGCACGCCTCCCACATCCGAATGACCACGGCTTCGGTGAACTCGCGCTTGAAGCAGAGCAAAAGCCATCGGTGGCAGAAGAGCAGCTCCATGGAGTCGTTGTGCTGTCCCAGATGCTCGTAGAAGCGCGGCAGCATCACCCTGATCAGCTCGCGCAGGTAACTAAGGTTGTGGTCCACGTCCCGGTCGGTGGGAGTGCAGACAAAGAACGCTCGCTGCATCAGTCCCACGAAGCACCAAAAGGTCTCCGACTCGTTTTGCACCTCGCACAGCACTGGGGCTAAGAGATCACTCATACCCTAAAAGATACATCATTTTTAATTAATTGCTACGAGTTTTGATGAATTTATTATTAATTTTACCCACCTGAGAATAGGACATCCCAGTATTGTAGACAGCAAAGTTAAGCAGAATATTTTTCATAACCTCAGTGTTGGGGTTATCGTCTCCGCAGAAAAAGGGATTCGTGCGATCCGTGCGTACCACATCCTTCTCAACCACACACTGAACGGTCTTCCAGAAGTGTATCTGCTGTTCTGGTGACATGGAGTAAAGGCGTTTTCGCGTAATCTCCTCGTACTCCTGCCGCTTGATGTCCATCAATACAGCTCGATCCTCAAAGGTCGAAGAGAATGAGTAGCATTTCAAGAGGAAAGGCCACACGGTCTTGCGCAAGCTCTTCTCGAGACCGCCGAAGAATACACACTTTCGAAGCAGCAAATCGTCTTCAATCTGACCCTTCTCGTTCAGAAGGGTTCCATAAAAGAAGTTGGTGGTTATCTTCTTGACATCCCCCTCGTCCGGATGCATCTCAGATTTCTTAACCTCCGGTCGACAGACCATGAAATGCCTGTAAGGCAAGTCGAACTTGTCCTGGCCCGTCTCCGATGTAATGTTGTGAAGGAAGCAGTGCCACTGATGCAGAACCTGGGCCAAGTGGTCCAAGCCCCCGTAGTGGAAATGGAGTATTTTGTACTGGGATTCTCGCGAGGCAATCACCAGCTGACCGGAAGTGCAGTTGTCGTCGTTGAAGAACAAACGCAGCGATCGCATTTGACTCAAGTCCACGGAAAAGTGGCGGCATTTCAGAGCGGATTTCTGTCGATCCGCCGGTGTAGAGTTACCGCTGTCCGGGAACTCCAAGTTATGCTGAAAGGCCAGGAGTTCCGGGGTGGTCCACTTGGGGTTCTCGGATGCCGGTCCCTCCCCAACACCATTTGGATTCGTTCCACTGGCACAATCGCCGCAGCCATTCCCATCTGTCGTCCGGATTGTTATGCAGTTAAACGACTGCGATATATTACTGTTTTCGATCTGAGGATTCGAAATAGTTATGTTCACCGATGTGATGGGGTTATTCTTTAGCAGCGCTGTCAAGTCGTCTATGGATGCGGCCTGACCGCCGAGCAGAGGTTGCAGCTCATTCTTCAGCTCCTGCATCTCCGCCGCGTTGTCCTCATCCTCACGAATGTCCCGCTCTTGGATTGTCTGAGGTATGGTCACATGACAATATCCATTTCGGGACTCCGGAGATGACTTGCTTCGCGAATTGCACTGACCCCTGCAGTCATCGGTGCTCAGGTTGGTGTATTTACATAGCGAAGAGTTCGGTATCCAGGTGAGGAGCAAAGTAGGCCTCTTGGCGCTATTGTACTGATCTACAAAGGTTTTCGTGGTGCACGTCAAGTATCCCGGGTTGTGCAATATATCGGACTCATCCCGTGCTATTGTCGGTGGATGAATGCAAACGTTATTCTTGCAGAAGAGTATTTCGTTGTCTTCGTAAGAGATATCGATTTTTTTGTCCAATCTTTCGTCACCTAGTATATAGCTAGATGCCTTCTTTATAATACTTCCAATGGGCATTTTTGAATGTTATATTCTTGAGCGCGGATTGTACCCTTGTAACGTGAAAAGGGTTTCCTTTTTCGGATTGGTAGAAGTGTTTTCTATCGGGGCTGGGAACGGGTGTTGGTATTTCTGCTCTGGTTAGCTTTTGATTTTGTTGTTAAATCTGGTGTTGTAATGGCCGCTGGTTACCATTATTTCTGGGTGTTACGTGTGATGCATCAATGTGTATTTTTTTGTTCAATCCAAAATGATTTAGTAAATGTTAAAGGTAAGTTTTGCCGTCAGCGAACTTTTAGAAAACAGGATGACATTGGAGGAAAAGAATCTGGTGGGGAACCCAGCGCAGGCGCAGTTGGGAGAATGCGTGTTTCGATATTTAAAGCATCGTAAATAATAATAAATTTAAATCTATTTGATAACTAAGCAGTATTTAAATATATATTCTTATTCTTTGTTATTACAAAATATTGCTTAAAAATGATTAGGAGTTTAAAAATGAATAGATACATTTAAGTTAAATAATTTATCGACTAAAAAATATAATACTGTGATAAATAAATTAAAGACCTAATGTTATTTAAAATAAGTATTTAAATTAAGAACCAAACGTAAGTTTTTGAACGAAATTATTAGAAATGCAAACAGTTTGGAATTGGAACACAAAGAGTCGACTGGTAAACATCGATATATTTTCGCCTTAGCATCCCATCACTAAGGTAAATAGAATCAATAAAAGCGTGAACAGAAAATATTTACATTTATAAACTGCCGATTTTCAGTAATTCAGATTATGGCAAGCAAACGAAAACATCCTTCAGCCGGAAAAGCACAAGAGGAATCTTATAAGAAGCACACTCTGGACTCGGATGAAGAAGACTCCGACGACTATGAGCGGTAAGACTATAAATAAGGGATTTGCTTGAATGTTTTTGTTTAACTTTATATTGTATACACAGGGAATATTTAAATGATAGCGATATTGAAGGAGGCGAGGAAGGAGTCGCTAAGGAAGTGGACGATGTTAAGGTGACGCCCTTTAATATGAAGGAGGAGTTGGAAGAGGGCCATTTTGACAAAGAAGGCCATTACCATTGGAACAAGGAGACAGAGGCAAAGGACAATTGGCTGGACAACATCGACTGGGTTAAGGTAGGTTACCTTGAAATATATTTGCAATATAAGTATTTACAACATTCTGATTTACAGATTGGCAAACAAAAGAACGCTTTCGATCCGGCCAAAGAAGACCAGAATTCCAACTCCTCCGATGATGATGCACTCGTGCCCGCCGACAAGGCCTTTAACCTGTCCATGAACCTAATGAAAATGTTGGAATTTATGAAACCAGGAGAGACTGTTAAGATGACACTGCAAAGGCTTGGAAGTCAACGTCCCGTCTTAACCACTCTTCAGCGAATTAAGCAGAAAAAAGCCGGCATTGTGGACACAAAGACGCAGGAAATCTCCCAACTCACCGAGCTGGCCAACGAGATTCTCTCGAAGACCGGCAACATGGATATCTACCAAGATACCTTTGAAAGCATCAAGTCCAAGCTAGCCGATTTGCCGGGCACTAGCAAATCGAAACCGGCCGATGATATAGACATGTATGCTGATGATTTCGAAGTCAAGGAGTCGGAGCGATCAAAAGCTCCAACAGCAGCCGCTACAACATCTGGCCCTCCGGAGTTAGCGTGGGAATTTAAATGGTCGCAGAATGAGACTGAAGTACAAGGCCCCTTCACTACTGAGAAAATGTTGAAATGGTCCAAAGAGAATTACTTTAAAAATGGAGTCTATGTGCGAAAATGTGGCGAAAACACAAATTTCTATTCCAGCAATCGGATAGATTTTGATTTGTATTTGTAAAGCTGTAAAAATGATGATAATAAATCTTTACCTGCATTTGTTAATGGAAAAATGAAATTATAATGATCAACAATACCTTTTTAAAACTAATCTTGTGTTAATTTATTTCGTATTCTTCTTTTTATACACTAAAATAAATATGTAAATTATGCGAAACAATTGAATTATATAAATATATGTACATACATATGTATATTGTGTGCAATTTGTACAATACAATAAATTAAAATCTTAAAATGTAGGGCACAAATAAAGTATCGCTCATCGACTGCCGATGGAAGTATCGATAGTCCGGTAGCTTTTGAGCTTCGACAACCCTATAAACACACACATAGATTAACACGGCCGAAAATTGTTTTATGTTTAATTAAAGATATCAGGGCTAATGCGAGTTATATTTTGTGGTGCTGTCAGCTTCAAATAAGGTTCAGCATCTCTACGCTGATTTCCAGACAAGGCTGCGTTCACTGTGGACGCATAAACAATTGCCCAGCCGCTGGAAAAGGGCCAGATAATCAGTATTTCATCAGGGTCTCAGTGCACCCAAAGGAAAATTGGAATTGTGGACCAGTTGCAACAGTTGCCAGCATGACGACCAAACACACATATTCTACCACTAATTTCTCGGACCAGCAACTGAAGGAGCAGGGCAACTGTCTGTTTGCAGCTCGGAAATATGACGACGCAATAAACTGCTACTCAAAGGCCATCGTAAGTGTCGTGTGGTATATAGTAATATACAACATAATGTTTACATTTTCTGCAACTCTATGCTGCCTATATGCGATTTTTTTTAGATAAAGAACCCCACAAATGCTACCTACTTCACGAATCGAGCCCTGTGCCACCTGAAACTGAAGCGATGGGAGCTGTGCTGTCAGGACTGTCGGCGAGCCTTGGACATAGATGCAAACATACTGAAGGGGCACTTCTTCCTGGGCCAAGGACTCATGGAGATCGACAGCTTTGACGAGGCCATAAAGCACCTGCAACGCGGTTAGATAATAGGACGTGCGGAACGTACTTTATAAACTAAATAAATCGATTTTATTTGCAGCTTATGATCTGTCAAAGGAACAGAAACAAAACTTTGGCGATGACATTACATTGCAGCTGCGATTGGCTCGCAAAAAACGTTGGAATGTCTTGGAGGAGAAGCGGATACAACAGGAAATTGAACTGCAAAGTTATTTAAACAGGTAAAAATTCCGGTGTTCATTTAAAAAAGTTTAATCTTTAGCCTACAACTATAAGGCAGGCTCCGGTTTTAACAATCAATAGTTTCTGCGTTTAACTATTCAAAAACGCGAAATCGGTGCTTCCTTTTCACTTTCACGGGGTTCTGTCAAATCGCTAAACGAGTTTACAAGTTGGCAGTTCTTCTTATTGATAAAGACTGAGTTTTTTGCCTTTAGCTTGCATAAAAACAAGCAAGTAAAAGTCATAAAAACAGTCAGTTTACTTTTTCAAACAACCAAATCACGAAAAACGAATACGTTTCGGTTCACCGTAGCCTGCCTGATTATCTCTTTGTTGGATTTATTGATACTAAAAAAGATGCCTCGAAGCTTTGTCAGAACAAATTCTTTTTATGCTTACAGATTAATCAAAGCTGACATGGAAAATCGTTTGGCAAATGTGAAACTAAATGAAAGCTTGCACGAAGAGCAGCTTAAGGATAAACAGCAGGAAATCGAACAAGAATGTGTAAATATTAGTAATCCTCAACATACATATGTATGTTATATTGATTCATTTGTATTTATATTTTTCCAGGACGACCATGTCCAGGAACTAAACAATATCTTTTCAAAAGTAGATGAACGTCGAAGGGTAAGTACCGTAACTAATTGTGCAGCTAGTAACTTAAAGAGAAACTCTTGTTATTTTAGAAACGCGATGTTCCCGACTTTCTATGTGGCAAAATTAGCTTTGAGATATTAACGGATCCTGTGATAACTCCATCTGGAATTACCTACGAGCGGAAGGATATTGAAGAGCATTTACAGCGGGTTGGCCATTTTGATCCTGTTACACGCGTCAAACTCACACAGGATCAATTGATACCAAATTTTTCGATGAAGGAAGTTGTTGACTCTTTTATTGCCGAGAACGAATGGTCTTTAGACTACTAAGTAAGAAATGACAAGAAATAAAAAAGAACCCTATTGTAATTGATTTAGCTGTTAGACCCCAGTTCCCATTGTCTAAAAAAACATAATAATAGTGATAATAAAAGCGGATATGCCACTGATTGATTGTTTGGAAGGAAATAGGAAATTATATGTGATCAGAACATAAATTTGATTCTGATTTGACTATAAAAGACGTGCGAAATTAATTTTTCATTGAGGGCTATCTTGGAGTCAAAAAATTAGCAGTTAGGAATTTCCATAAATAATTTCTTTATTTCGCAAACGAATATATTCCCTGTTCCATATGTCGTCGTTCCGTTCACCACTATTTAATAACGAATCGTGACCCTACCTTGTCAATTGCTATCGATGTAAATCGCAAACATCGATAGACTCAGGGAACACAATCAAAATTGTTTTAAAACGAATTTGATGTTATTTCATTTTGCTGCATAATATTTGCTATAATTCGCTTAATTTCACAATGGACGTTTCGCAAGACCAGTCCCAGTTGTCCGTTTTAGAATCGGCACAAGATGCCCGAATCGTTAGCTTGCAAAATCTGATCGAAAAGAATATTGATATAGGTAAGGCGCCGGCGCAACTAGCATTAAAAACTATTCATATTATTTGTATAATGCTTGATTTATAGACGAACAAATTGAGAACAAATCGTTTGGCGAATCCATTGAGGCAATCGGCCATATTATATCTAAAGCCAACGACATTGCCTTGGGAATAGAAAACCGACGCACCAATTCCACGGAGCTCGTCCTAGACACCGAGCTGTTGAGGCGCAATTTTGAAGTTGTGGGCAAAGCCTTTCAATATAACACTAACTTTACTGATCGCGTTGTCCAAAATGCTATTGTAAGAACAAGATTTTGGCTAATTATCAGTAATCCCAAACTGAATACTTACATATATGTATAAACGGCTTACAGACTCAGCTGATTTTCAAGGATGATGAAGAGAACTGGGACGCTGTTTGTGCCTTGGCCATTAAATTCGGGAATCCCCATTTCACCAGCGACAGCATGCTGCCCTTTATAGACGTAGCACCCAAGGAGCACATTCCCAAACAGCGTGTTCAGCGCAATCGGAAAGTACAGGTAATGATGGCTCATTATTTTCTGATTCTATAAATAAAGTAACTTATTTGTCAGGTTGAGGAAAAGCGACCGAAAAGGAGTGATAAATTGGAGCGTAAGGATGAAGGTGCTGCATCCGTCAACCATATATTGAAACAAATCAAACAAATATATCGCGAGGGCGGCAACCAGCCGATTCCATACTTCAAATTGATTACCAACCCAAACAATTTTATGGAAACAGTGCACAATGCATTGCAAATTTCGTTTCTGGTCAAGGAGAATATAGTTGCAATTGAAAATGGAAGCGAAGATGGCTTACCTTTGGTTTCTATCGTTGCCAATCCTAAAGCACTTTCCGACAAAGAGTCCGCTCAGGCAATTTTATCACTTAATGTTTCCTACCATGAGGTATGTACCATTAACTATGTGTGTATGTTGAAAAAGCTATAATCTTAACGTTTTGGTTTTATAGAAAATGATTAAGCACTACGACATTCGTGAGCCGATGCTGAAAAGACTGCAGGATAGTGGTTAGTTTTACATTGTAATGCATAATGTTTAGAACTTAAGATAACGCTATGTATTCGTTTATGTTATAATAAAAAAGTTCCTTTATGACTCTAGTAGGGTGTCAAGTTGTACGCGAATGAAGAAAACCCTTTTGCAGGAATATCAAACTTTATTAAATAATATTTTCAAAATTTGCTTGTATTTATTTCTTGAATTAAGGGGCGGAGTGATCGGGAACTAGATCATAACATTTACTTCTAATGTATCTAATATAATTTCAAGAAATCCAAATTATAGAGTAGGAGTACTTCGCGACGCTATTGAAGTTGATGTGTGTATGACATTCCGGTCAGCAAAATAGGATGCATCGATTCTTGTGCGGCCGCAAATAATTACTAAAATTTTAAGGTGATTTGGAAATATATTGGTGAACGAAAATCGTTATTTATATGCTAACAAAAATAAAAGTAATGATTAAAAACTGTATACTTTCCTATTTATTTTGATTTAAAGTTATACGCAGTTTTGCAAAATTGTGCCTTTTTAATTATAATATTTTAATTTAATTATGCCATCTACATTATATATTTTAATACTTAAAATATGAAAATATAACTTAAAAACATATTTTTCGTATTTTTGGCTGAAAGGACAAGATCGGAGGTGTTTAAGTCCAAACATATAGAGCAAATAAAGCGCAGGAATTCTAATGGTAATATTAATGTCTGGGTAAGGCCTAGCACCTAATAAAAAGATGTACCAAATAAATTACTTTCCACATTTGGGCTATGGAGTGCGCTCTACATTAATTAAAAAATCACTCCTGAGCTAAGATATAAGTGTTATTTTCGGCTGCACTGTGTTGCTATTAATTGAATTCCGTTAACTTAATTACACAAAGAAGAAATTAAGATTAATTAAGATTTATTGCGCCGAATAGCTTAGGGTTAATTGCATTTGTGTGGTCGACGAAGTTTAAAAGCCTTGGCGTTAAATAAAAGCTTCATGATGATAGTGTAGTAGTGCGTTGCATCTATCTATTGAATCTTTTGATATATTGTAGCTACACTTACTAGAAACACCATTGACCCAGCTTCACAGATTTATACATACATGCATATGTAGATTGTAGAGATGTGGCAAAAAGACCAGAGCTTAGAGTTGAACAAAGTTAGATTCAAGCATAATATAAATAAATAAAACAAAAATGAAGATTTATTACTGCATATCAGCACACACCAGCAACAACGACCCAATTAATGAGCCCCAATCTTGAAAATACAAAATTAATGATGATGCACAAGCGAACTTTAAATGTAACTTTGCCAAGATGACCTTTTTTAAGGGAAACCTAGTGCAATATAAGTTTAACACGAAGAAATTAAAACATGACCGCTACAAATAATATTTAAAGAAGAACCCTTTACTATTGTTAAAGATTTTTATTAATGTGTATGTTTGTGTGTTGTCTGGAATCACTGAAGCATGCTAAACTTTTTGCATCACTAACTTAACCCTGAAAAATTGGTTTACCTCTTGGAATATAAATAAAATGATCAAACGATAATGTTTATGTAGAATCACCCCTCCATTTATTGCCTTTGATAATACTAACTTGCAATAAAGAGTATATTATGAAGATATTTACGATATTATGATCCGTTAAATGATAAACAGATGGACTTAACTCATAGATTTCCCAAAAGATCAAACATTTTCAGGACTATGTACATATGTACATATATTTCTCATTCCATTGTTAGGAGGAGCTTAATTCCGGGCTCTGGGTTCTACTGAATTATAACCAATTTCGGCTCCATAAATTTCATTGGATTACTTTCGCATTAAGGCGTTTGCGTAATGTTCGAATGTACATTTGTTCTCGCATTGGTGATGTTTAGCTGAAAGCTACATAAAGTTACATACATGCATGCATGCATACATATGTATAGACATCACCCACATTGCTGTAACTTAACCGCGCTACACACGCACACTTGCGGTCGGTTCAATAGGGCCAAAAATTTGAAATTGTATGGCAAATATATGACTTACAATTTATTTAGAGAAGTCATTATGAGCTTTGTAGTATGTATTGTAAAATAGGTAATAATAAAATAGGTAACAAAATTCGCTGTTATGATGTTAAGTCCACATAAAAATCCGAAGGTTGTCGCAAGAGATTAACTAAACTTTAACATAAATTGAGTTTTTTGTAATAAAACTTAACCATAACATAAATAGTTTGATATATTATCGGCTTAACAAAATAACCAGAAGTTTGTAAACAAACGATGTTATCTTTAAACTCTCGGCGAGTTAGCCATTGAATCAGAAAACCATAAGAACATCCAGTCAGTTTTATTGGTAGTTAAGTTAGCCTTTGACTTAAAAAACGGACTAGAACAACTACTCGTAGCCAGCATTTATACGATTAAATATTTTTCCATGCTTTGAAATATGTATATTTGTTGGGTGCTCCCAATTCGCCCTTTACTGTGGGCACGCACATATCTGTACGTACGCACATTTGGCTCCAGACTTTTGGTTTTGGGTGGCGTTGGCAATGCTGCCCCGCCGCTCCTCCTGGAGCTCCAGAGACCTCAGTTGGCACTCGATCGGATCGCCAGAGCTGCGCTGATGCTTGCGGCGCGCTCTGCCTTCAACACTTCTGTGTTCGCAAAGCCGCTTTCCCGAAAATTTCAATTCGGATTTCAGTTCGGATTTGAGTACCACGCGATGAAGACGACCGGGACAGCTTCAGCTAATCCAGAATAAATAGTGCAGTGATATACGGCGGGGTGTTTATTGCAACATAAAACGAAATGCGAAATATTTAAACGGAAATATTAATGAAAGTTGAAACCAATTATAGTTGCTGGGATTCGTGAAATTAATCCAATATCGCGCCACATTTCGTGAACTTTAAGCTTAGATCCGATCCTTGAAGTGCGCCGAAATGTGTCTCAAAAAATGTTTTGAAAATTGTAATTACGTTTAATTGCACTTACCGGGAAGTAAGACAAATAAAAGAAGAAAAATTTTAAGTGAACCTAATAAAAGCCGAAATAAAAAAAGGTATTTTGATGGATGACCTTTTGAATGACGCTCCACATCCTTTTGTTGTGTCTCAATTTCGTGGTCGTTCAGTTTTGTTATGTCTCACAATAAAGTTTGAAGTCTGAAGACGGGGGATTGAATAAAGGCTTAATTGCTTTTTCAGGAAAGTGCGTAATCGATTTGAGTTTTCTTTCCTCGAATGTGTGTGCTGCGTGTGTTTTGGGACAAACCAATTTACCTCACTCACATATTGAGCCGTTATCTGCGCCGATGACAGTGATCACTCAAGTACTGAATGCATAATGAAAGAAAGCCCACTGTTGACGGAGGAGGTTTCCATTCCCATAACCCTAAATTACATTATTTTGCATGTGCCTTAAACGTGGCAACGTAATTGCAGTCATTTAGCTTTAGGATCGAACGGATAATAATACGCTCGGATGTCCAAATCTGATCCGGAATGGTGACACAGAAACCACTATTTCACGCCACATAATTGTGTATCTATGGCGCTATCTTTTTCGTTCGACCAGATACTTCTATTTAAACAAATCCATATGTTTGCAGGCATATATTTCAAAATGTTCTCCCCCTTTTCTTCTTTTTTTTTTTTTGCTAATTGCGGAAGTTTCACATAATAATGCTAGCGCGAGTGTGAATGACGAAATACAAAACGGCGGGAATATGACATATGTATCAAAATATTTTCGGTTGGCTTCCTATGCGCGGCTGATTGAAGATTTTCTAAACACTTCAGTTTAATGCAAGTTCTTCATAATATCCGCGCACTCTTTGAATTGAGTGCCTGCCTCGGCGGAGTTCAGTGGCGTGTTGAAGTGCTAATGCCATCTATTGCAACACCACGTTCTGTGGGGTGCATATGCCTATGTTTATATGGGCAAATGCAGTTTCATATGCATAGATATAGGCCCAATATGGGCCTATTGACACAGATAAGTATGGCAGAGTACATTGTGACATTAAGAATTTCCATACCCAATACGCGTACAGTTCTCTAATAGGGTATATTGCCTTTTTCCCCGATGTGTGTCACTGGCAAAAAGCACTTTCGACTTTCCACTCAATGTCGATGGGGGGGAAAGAGAAACCTAAGTCCTGAACCCTTGATGGTTCTATGATTTTGTTAATTTCTTTAAATCTGTTCCATAGCAATTGAATAAAAAATTATATATAGTTTCGGAAGTTGGAAACAGTCCTTTCTGAAAGAGGCTTTATTGATAAATTTACTTGAATTGAAAAAATTTAAGAATATCTGTTACTATTACAATTGAAACAATCGAAATATATATTTTTCCAACTCAATTAAATGAAAAGTGAATTTAAGTTACGTTTTAAAACCTTTATTCTTAAAAAATTCGATATACATTTTTGAACCTTGGTAAAATTAAGAAGGGGCGATAAAAATATATATTGGTTTATATAACATATGTATAAATTCTTTGAACAACTCTTTGAGTTTTTTATTGGGGGATATTCCTTTGAAAAATATATTCAAATCAATTATATTACAGTTGTAAAAATCTATGTATTTATATGTATTTCTATAAAAATATATAAAGATGTTCCTTTCCTTTCT
This sequence comes from Drosophila kanapiae, assembly GCA_008042475.1. Lineage (NCBI taxonomy): Eukaryota > Metazoa > Arthropoda > Insecta > Diptera > Drosophilidae > Drosophila > Drosophila kanapiae. The sequence goes on from VNJM01002575.1 coordinate 22,472, forward strand.
TAACATAACCGAGAGAACAAATGAAATCAAATCGATATTACAATCGAAATAATCGAAGCTTGTTCCAGTCATATATTAAACGGTATATTTAGGCGTGATATCAACTTAATTATAATATATAACATGTTATATATTACGCATACGTATAGGCAGTATGTGCGAGTAAGCACATACATAAATACATACATATGTATCGTATGTACGATCATAGAGCTCCAAAAAGTAGAGTGGGTGTGGAGGCATCTAATGAAATACGCCCTTCCCATTTTCGTTCACGGATGTTGTAGTGTATGCTGCCCGAAAGTACATCCATTCCAGTCGAATAGTCACGGTCGGTTTACTCGTAATCAATGGATATATAATGGAACTTGAGTTCCTCTGTGCGAGTTTGCTAATACAAAGCCTCAGAATGCGTACAGGCAAAAAACATTGAAGATCGCCTAAAAACGATTAGAGAGCCACATACATATGTATTTAAAAAAAAATAAGTATGCATATATGTATAAATGTACGTATAGAATGTGTAGCAAAAGTTCGGTCGTTTTTCCAGATTTAAATAACATCGCACGCACTTTGTAGACTAATCTTAAAGTCAGACTTTTAACGACTTAACCCCTCTATACTTTGTATTTTTATTTCGCCCAGAGTAGGGATCAATTAAAAGTGACAATACATTTGAATTAAAAGTGTTATTTTATTTTATATTTCCAGGTTTGAAAATGGCCAAACTATTCTTAATATTCAGGTAAGAAAATGTTTTCCATCGCTCACTATCGTTTCCTGTTTTATCAATCTTACTTTTGGTTGTTTATGGGGGTTTTTTTCAAAGTAAAAAAACAACATCAGCCGAACAAAAAGTGGGAGGAGCGGCGATCTTTTTCAGCTGCATTTGATCAAGATTTGTTTCTTTTGCCGCTGCCGAACAGTGACTCGTTTTCAGAAAATATTTGTGGAGCTCATAAGCTGATCTTTCGTGTCAAAGAGAATAATTTTGTTTAAAGGAAACAGCCTCATTTTGCAGTTTTTCTTTTTGTAAATAGGAAACTCATTGCCATTAATTTAAGATCGCTACAGCTAAAGTTTAATCATATTTTGAAGTCCAATAAGTTGCATAAAATGTTTTACTGAATTAAATTAAAACTGCTGTCATTTTTTATATTTATTATTATATTGTTTCACATGCATGTTCACAAATGATTTTTATTTTATAAAACTACTTTAAAAGGAATATATATTTTCTAACTTTATTGACTTTCAGTATTCTTATCATACTTGCATCTATACCTGATACTCGCTTTGTAAAGGCGGAATTATCCACTAAAGAACGAATAAAGGTTAGTATTTATTTATGTTCTAATTCATTTTATTAAATGAAAACCTTTGAGCTTAGGAACGAGAATTCCGATTAGTTAAATATACAATTTTTATTGAAATATTAAAGCCCACACTTGAATGATTTATTGCCTCTAAATTATGAATGTAATATTGTAAAGCGTCTTGTAAAATACTTGGGTCAGAGGGCCGGCTATAAACCTCTATCAAGCTCTTGGCAAATTCGACACGCTTTGCTGGCGTAGATAAGCTAGGAGTTTAAAAACTATATACCAGATGACGAAGTGTTTTATTGCTTGCTAATCTGGTTTTTATGCCGTTAATTCTATTATTTGAATGCATTCGTAATAACAAAAACTATTTCTTGATAGTAGAAATCCTTAATGGCGCCAGGGGTTTACGAAATTTCCGAAATTACATTTGTAATTTACGATTATCGCTCAGAGACTGTTATTGTGATCAAAAGACTAAACGTTTCCAGAGGTCCAAGCATTTTTGTTAAAGAATTTTGTTTGCCTACTTGGGGCTATATAATTATTCAAATATTTCTTTTATTGACATTAATCACGATTTCAATTTTTTGCGTTTCATGTTAATTGAAGAGAGACTGGGGATGACGCAACTGTTTCAATTAATTTTGTCTTCTTTGACTGAGAACTTTTAATAGGTTGTAATTTAATATTACATTATTATAATATTTAGAAACATCAAGATTGGCTAAAAGAGCACCGAAAGCCAAAGGCGAGGAAGGTACAACCGACCAGCTCATATTATGAACTCACCAACTTGTGGCACACTCGAAAGGACATACACCTTAAGCTGAAACCGAGTAACAAGAACGATTACTTGGAAAACGAGACGATTAGTAAAGTATCGAACCAAACCGATTTCATAGTATTAAAGCCAACGATAATATTAATAAATGGTACAAATCCCAATGATGCCTCACCACCCACCCTCAATCTGGAGACTACCACATTGTCAACGACATTACCAACTGAAAGTAGTGATATTGGGACGACTAAACAAACTCCAAGTATTGTAGAGGTCTTCTCCTCACCAAACCCCATGAGAGTTATGACCACAAAGAAGCTAAAAAAGAAAGTGTATCCGTATCCCAGATGGGATAAGTGGAGTAGCTGGAGCGAGTGTTCGCGCAGCTGCGGCGGAGGCGTGATGTATCAAATGCGAAAATGCATTAGCCGGTGAGTTGAAGGAGACTTTAAATATTATTTTAATATTTATTAGAGTAGTGACAATTTTTTCTTATTTTAATTACCAACAATGGAGGAGTGTAAGGAATTATTTCCCTTTTTGAAAATGATTAAAGCCTTATCAAAATGTATTACTTATGTTTGAAATATTTAAATACCAACTCGCAATTTTTTCTTTCTATGGATAACTTTACTAATATCAACTCTTAAGCTTAATATTAATTTCTTATATATTTGAATCTATATTTGAATTTTAATGGATTCCATTTTCAGTAACCCAACGACGAATAATCAGCTTACGAGTAATGCCTGTGTGGGCTACTTCAAGCGGTATCAGCTTTGTAATGATATACCCTGCGACGAACAATCTCTGGATTTTCGAGCCCATCAGTGTACAACTTACAATGATATAGAGTTTCATGGCTATCGATATACGTGGGAACCTTATATAAAGGGTTTGTCCATCTATACTTAACCATTTTATATTTATTTATTACATTTAAGTTAATATTTCTGTTGCGAAGCTGTTTATTTGAATTAAAATTGTTCATATAAATATAAAATTATATAAATTGCTAGATGATGCTGAATGTGAGCTAAACTGCATGCCATCTGGCATGAAATCTTTTGCCACACTTAACGAATCCGTAATCGATGGAACGCCTTGCAGACATCCAGCGGAATACTACCGATCGCACCTTTGGAGCCGTGCTGTGTGCGTTGATGGTGCTTGCAAGGTGAGTAAATGTATCTAAAATAAATCACTTTGTTTGCCCAATATGCAGATATATTTTTAATTGATTTCGAGAACTATAAAGTCTCATTATTATTTTACATACATGATATTTAAACTTATAATAGTATATATTATATATATTTAACTACGACAAATACACCTTTTATAAGATTATTTAACTACAATAAGCGTTTGAGAAGTAGATACTATTCGAATGAAATTAACTTCAATTTATTTTAGATATTCAAACCTCAAGTTTTCATAGCAACCCACGAATTAAAAATATCAATTATCCATGTCTATACGCAGCAACTAAAGCAACGATCGCACATTAAAAAGCACTAATGGTTTTTCTCGTTCTCCTACAATATTATTAAAGCTTTTTCAAGTACAAGAATTGCGGCGAATTCTTAGTATCGATCGAGCATCGAATCATAACGCACACAAAGTTCGCAGTGATCTGTAAAAATATAGAAATTAAAGGATTACAAATTTAGTTTTGAGATTTTTTGTTTCTTTGACACCTTTTGTTGTGCTTCATAAAGATTTTAGTTTAATAATTAATATAATATATTGGCAAAAGAAGTTTAACTTGTTTATTCGTGTTATTAAAGTGTATTTATTGTTTTATCATCCTTCCCACTCAATTTTATTATAAAATACTTATCCCTTTGTCTAGTTTTACCATGGATTTTGTTATAGGTTTTTTTTTTGCATTTATTATATTACTGTTGCAATCGAAAATCTATTTTGTTCGTTTAAAAGACCTTTAAAATGTTTCAATTTTACCCAAGTGAAACGTAATAAGTTGACTCTTGAGAACGGGATTAGGTCAACAAATCAAGTGGGAAATAATATTCGTGAAAGTGAAAACTGGAACGCGTCCAATGAGCTTAATTTCAATGAATTATTTTAGTAAACACACATTGCCGCACGGTTGTGCGTACGGCAGCAAGTCCATCCGAAAGCAATTTTTTTTATCGAACATATGCCCTCTTAATACCACCGAATGTATATTTCGTACACTCGTTTATATTTTGTTTATCTTGTTCTCTTAATAAGTGGCCAATAAATAATGTTTTTCGCAAAGCCCGAGGAATTTCCTTTAGTTTGCTGTACCATGAACTTAGTTAACTATTTATAGGAAATGTTTATACTGAACATACTCTTAAAATAATCGCTAGAAAGTCCTTCACCTTATTTAATGGAGAACTAAGCCGGTTTAATATTTTATCATTAGGAAGAATTTTATTACGAGAAGGAAAAACTTAATATAACCAAGATATAGAGATGTTAAGACTCATAGTGTTACTATGGCTGGTGAGTAAATACGAGGTTTTCAGGAATACTCAAGTATACCTGAAAAATGTAGTAGAACGTAATTGTTTTTTTTTTTTGTAAACTAATTGTAGGCCGTCCGTGCCAGTGGTGACATTGATGGATTGTATGCCCATAGCGGTTCCGTGAGTTGTGGAGGATTGTTGTGTCGACCTGTCACGGGGATCTTCACGCGAGATCCCCTACCAGATCATGCCTATGTACACGTCACTACCTTACCTGTCGGTGCCTCCAACATTTCGATAACGGAACTTAAAAATAGCATCAATTTGCTGGGTAATGTTTAACTTAGATATTTTATTATAATATATTTTATTTGGATGTTTTAAACCCCCGTTTATTTCGGTCTAAGTCTTGAGAAATTCCAAGGAGGACTCCATTTTTAATGGCGAGAATGCTGTGTCGGAAAGTGGATCCTACGAAGCCGTTGGTGCCACCTTCGACTATCATCGAATCGATGGAGCACATGACAGCAATGGAGTCACCGAATGGATAACCAGTATTGGACCCATCAGGGAGTCACTACAACTGATGGTATTAGAAATATAGTTTGAGCTAAAAAAACAAAGATTTTAGGGTCGATAAATATCGAAAACTTCTATGTTTTTTCAGCTATTGCCACAGAAATCGCAGAAAGTCTTTAAAAACATATTTCAAGCCCATAGCGATTTTTTTGGCTATCCGAAATATTTGTAATTAACTTAATATTTAAAATCAATAATTAGGTTTACACCAAGACACCCAACAACACTGGCATAAAGTACGAGTACATGCTGCCTATAGTCTCCGAGTCGGAGGAGAACGAAATGTCCTTGGAGAGCAGTGACGGATTGTTGAGGTCCGGCACGGAGGACACCAGCTCATCGAGCAGCTCCCGAGGCACTGGTCGCAAGCGTATCTTTAATTGGAAAGTAATTGGTTTCAGTGGCTGCACCAAGTCCTGCGGCGGTGGCACCCAGACACCCATTATCCGGTGCATTCGGAAAAACCCCATGCGGTATTACTCACAGCGCCGTTGCATGCACTCCGTGAAGCCCGTGCTGAACGAGAATCTGCTGCACTGCAACACGCAACCCTGTCCGGCCTACTGGCGCTTCGACGATTGGGGCGAGTGTAGGTGTATGAGAGGCGGCGCCTTTCGGCGGCGCGAGGTAAGCTGCGTCCAAGAGCTGGCCTCCGGACTGGTTATCCATGTGGATAAGGCCGCCTGTATGGAGGACCAACCGCCCACCCAGAAGCAGTGCGAGTGTCCCAAGAGCAGTCGTCGCCGTAACCTGGCACGATATCGCCTACAGGGCAGCAGTATTGCCGACTCCTCCAACTCAAGTACTCAGGTGAAGCGAAGCAAAATCGATGGAACGACGGCCGTTAATGCCATCTGGCTAATGTCCGAATGGAATCAGTACTGTTCAGTTACGTGTGGATCTGGGATTGAGTATCGCACCGTTTTCTGTGATCGCTCCAAGGCGGGCGAAGAGCGCTGCGATCCGAGTGCCACGCCCGAGAGTCGTCGTCCTTGTGAGAAGCCCAGCTGCGAGGTTGGTGATTGGTTCACGGGTCCATGGTCCTCGTGCAATGGCGATTGCTTTGACCTGACCAGGAGCCGAGAGGTCCTGTGCATTCAAAATCAATTGATTACCGATTACAAGGAGTGCAAGCCGGAATTGAAGCCGCAGGCCGTTGAGAAATGCTCGCACGAGGAGGTGGAATACTGCACTTCCCGCTGGCATTACTCGGAGTGGTCGGAGGTGAGACCTATGAGTCTTTAGAAAAATTTTAAATAAATTTAAATATGTATATTTTTTAACAGTGCACCAAGCCATGTGGTGGTGGAACCCAACGGCGCAGCGTCAAGTGCCTGGAGTATGATATCAAGCTAAACGCTCTGCGGGAATCAACGCAATGTCGCTATGCGAGCAGGGATCCCATATATCGCAACTGCAATGCAGAAAAGTGCGAAGAAGGTGGGTTTTTCTATGGATTCGAAATTATGTATAATAAAGTTATATATATTAATTTCCAGAAGTGAAAAAAATCGAATCTACACCCACCTGTACGGATAAATTCCCGAACTGTCAGTGGGCTGTCCTAGCCAAGCTGTGCAGCTACGAATATTATCGCGAGAACTGCTGTACATCCTGTACTTCTTGAGTCTTTTTTCTTAAGGAATCATACTTAATTTATAAACAGAATCTTTTACGAATATCAATTGTGGTTAATTTCATTATACATATATTTCTGACACTAAAGCTCAACGTAAAGCTTGCAGGGAATTGCAAAAATCAATTATTCATTCAAGAACAAGGAACAATTCAATTACACTTCATTAATACATACTAAAATAAACTAGACGGAGACTAAAAAGTAATAATTAGACAAATTATATACATCTTATGAATAACATTAAGAAACGAAATTGAAAACATCACATTTCGTTGTTTAAGAATAAATAAATCATTTTACTACACAAAGACTTATGGCTTATGTTAGATATAATTTAAGAGGGTTGATTGTACAAAGAAGTTTAATTATCAATTAATTAAGCGATTGGTTTTATTAGACTTTAAATAATTAAATAAATTACATCCACCAGAGAGTGCTCTTATTCAGAGGGTGTAACCTAATACTTGCCAGATTAACCTTATTGTAAAGAAATATAAAAATTCAACCAGGCCCAAGACACTGAATCCAAGAAACAGACCAGCCGTTGAGCCAATTGAAACTGAAAAAAAAAGGAAATTGTATTAATTAATCCATAATTACAAGCTACATATGCAGTAGTGCCTCCGAATTTGAAAAGTGCACCCAAAAATAAGGTACAGTTTAAAGAAACGCATTAAAATTATTATTTTTTTAAATTTATAATTAATGAATGAATTTTTCATTGCTTTCTTACCCATTAGATCGGTCATTGAAAATATAACCTGGCGCTTAAGTCGAACTTGTGGCCAAGTTTTAATTGTTATAGCGCTCCCAATACTTCCAAGTAATTGTTTAGAGCCTATCATGGGCTGAAAAATTAAAATTCTTATTTGTATTATTACCAAATGTTATTTTGTAGACTTACGAGAGCGGATCTCGTAGTAATTACAGCATCAAGGCAGTTCTGTTCACAGTAACATGGTGCTGGCTTCTCGTGATGTCCATTTTCTTCGTACAGCTTAAGAAAGAAATCTACAAAATACAGTTTCTAAAGTGACTATTCTGAGAGTCTTTACTCAATATTACTTACTGGCGTGCCTAGGGAAGCAAGCCCTCAAAGTTTTATAATCACAAACAGGCTTGGGATTGGCGACTTAAGGGAGGTATTAATAATCTTAAGACAAAATCCAAGTTATGAATAAAATTTATAAGCTTACTGCGATTGGGATAAAAGTGTGGAATGCATTTGCAAATTCTGAAGGCCAAATTAATGCGACACTCTTGTTGACACACATTTCTGGTGTAAAACGGGAAATGAGTGAGATTGGATTCGTGGTGGAACCGACACTTTCTCATTCGGACAGAAGTCTCCCTGCAGGAATTTAAGTGTAAGATTTGGAATAACCTTTTAGGTTACTTGCGTGGACTTGCGTTTCTAGATTGTCTTCGGCAATTATTTCTTCGCTGACGGGATCGTAGACAACGCCTTCAGTTGTATAGCCAAAATTGGTATCAACCTTCATGACATCGAAGGCAGAATGTATGTAGCTCTGGGAAAGATACAAGTTATTATACAAACAATTACAGATCACTTGCTAATTTTATGACTGTTAAATCAGACTATCAGAAAACCGAAAGACAGAAAACTCGTTCGAAGAGCATAATCCAATCAAAATGATTTTAAAACTACTTTTAATAAATTTAATTTAATAAACTCACATCTATTGCCTCGCTGCTATAGCTGAGCAGAGTGAAGCCCACGTCCTTTTCAAAGTACGAACCGATCTGATACTGAATTAGTTTCTTTGTTAACTCATACTTGTTAGGCTCCGGATATTTTCCAAATATTAAATATCGGGCACTGTACTCTTCACCCAACTTGGAATTCCCCAAGTAGCACAAACCGTACTCGGTGAGAACCTGTCGGACATGAATGTTAACCTGCCCATCGATGCTGCGAGTGCGTTGCTTTTCTATCGGCTCGTAAGTACTATCATAAGTCAGATTGTAAATTAACTCCATATAGTTTTCGGGCTTTAGGCCCAGTTCCTTAATTATCTGGTCAATTTCATCGCTTTCGGGTATATTTTGAAAATTAATGTATGTAGAGTTGGCTAAGTTTTCAAGAAAGTCCCAAAAAATGGCTTTCTGCACTCCCTTAATGCCGTTTATCCTGGAAAAAATTAAATAATTAAAGAGATAAAATGCTTATATCATCTGTAATTACCGACAATAACTGGCGAAAAAAGAAGCATTAAGACGTTGCATGGGGCATAGGGTTATACTCGGTACCGTGGTATTCCAAAAGTGATAGTTTCGCTATATAAATATATTCTTATTATTTTATTGATTTAACATGAAGCTGGTTTTATACTTCTAGTCCAATATGCGTGCTTTTGTCATTATAACGATGAATAGAGGATAGGCACACAATAATACAGAAATATATGGATGCAATCAACAAGCTAAGCCAAAGCAATCTGAAAAGAAGAACATATATCAAGGAATATATTTCAAATTATTTTATTTAAGTTTGCTTTTAATTTAAGAAAATGTTATACTATATATTTAGTTGTTCTGTTTACTCCTGGTTTACTCGCTCGTCTCAATGGTTGTTGTCAGGCTAGGAATGTTTCTATAACTTTAATAACTTACTTTTCAAAGAAGATAAGCACGGCTTGAACTACGTATCGAAAACCATGTATACAACAATTGTCAAAGTATAAAACAATAAAGTTAACAACGGTTCTGGGCCATCGGCGATTCTTAAAGGGCTTGGATGCCATTTTGTTAAAATTTTATTTGAAAACCTTTGCGCTGTTATTTTTTTTAATGCAGAGAGAATTTGACGTGTATAAACCGACTAAAGCTGAATTATAAAATGAAATATGTTATATAGGCATATTATAAGAGAGAAAATAAAATCCTTTGGCGTGACAAAATACTGTTTGGTAACGTTTTATTGAATTAGCTTGCTCTAAGTTCATTTATTATTCAAGACTAGCAGATATTATGGCTTGCATGTCTGGAAAACAGCAGAATTTGATTTATTATTACATACACAATTCATTAAGAGTTAGAATTCAACCATTACAATTGCTTATGAAATTCTATTAGATGAAAGGAAATACTGCGTTGCCTGTAATGTCATTATAAAAATCTGGCTTTTAAAACTGTAAAAAAATGTCTTCGATTACCAACAAAAACCAAATAAATTGGCTTGATAATATTTGCGCCAAGAGTCGCAACAAGTTTATCGCCAGCGAGTCAGAGTCTAAGGTGCACACAAAGTTAAGCGATGACCTAATAAGTGCAAAAGAGTGCTACTCTTTTATTAAGAGAAATTGGAAGCGGTCGGTAAACGAGGGAGAGGACATTTTGTGGAAAATCCCAGTAATTTTGATTATTCTGGGCTGTATTCTCATCTTACTCATGGCATTAAGTTTCGTGTTTCAATGCCTGCTAAGAAGGTTGAGGGATTCAAGCATTTCCGAGCAGTTTAGTTCTGATATTTGCGACCTAGAAGAGGAGCCGAAAATCAAACGATCTGCGAACCAGAAACAAATTTCAGAACCAAAGAAGAAAGCTAAAAGGAAATGTGGCTCCTGTTTTAGAGCCAAGTAAAATTCACTAAGATTTTTTTTACACCATCATATTGCTATATTTGTGAAATAAAGGTTAAGGGTTAAGCCTTCTGTTGGATTATGAAAGTACGAATCTGCATGGGCTCCAGGGTTACAACGAATTCGGAAGCATCCTTCGTAGCATCCGCCGTTAGGGGTTTATGCGGTGCGTAGATATAATCAACGGAAGTAGGCATGCCACCGGAAGCATCTTGAGTGAATTTGAATCTTTTGACATCACTCAATGGCATATTTCCATCCAAAGTCGTCTCCCAAATCTGATCTCCATTTAAAGAAGCGAAGAGAGCTTGTATGTTAAAGCTAACCACGTTTCCTTCCGTATTAAAGTACTCCAATCGCACTAGTATCTCATTCGTCGAATGCTGTTCCAGGGAAAGGAGATCCACCGATCGGGGTAAATCGGTAAAGTCGGGAATCATCTGTCGGTTGACGGAGACAGCTTTGTTTGATTTACTGAAGAACTTCCAAAGGGGCAGACTCAATTCGTGCTGGATTAAGCGCTCTGCTGTCTTGGGATTTTCCGCGGCAGCATCGAGAATTAGATAGACTTTTCCCCTGGCAATCAAGCCCGTTCCGTACTGTTCCTCATTAAGAGCTTCACCCACGCCAAAGGCATCATCGCTCAGCAGCCGGCGATGCAGCATCAGCTCCAATTCCCCATCTGCCAGGCTAGCTCCGCCCTGCGCCCGGTCGTTTAGCAGGCTGATTCGGCTCTTGTCGTCTTGGAGGGAGATTTGTGCGGTCACTGGATAGTAGTTGCCACTTATCGCCTCTGACATATCGGGGTCAAAGTGCTCCCGCTGATCCCTCTCACGCTCGAGCATCTCCCTAGCATTGGAGTCGGTATAGAATTTGCCATTCGAGAATATATCGGTCGAGAAGCGCGTAATTATCTCCTTGCCATCTTCGTCTTCTGTGGGTATTGGACCCACCAGCCACTCGAACTCCACGCGATTTACATCCTCATAGATGCGTACTACCTGGGATATCCAGTTGCTCCAATGCTGGTGGACTTCCTTGACTCTGGTGCCGTTGTAGAAGGTAAGCTCTACTCTATCGCTTAGGATTTCTATGTCTCCATCCGGGCGGAAGATATAGGCACCCGAGGATCGGTTCTTGGCCTCACCATTGTTGCCTCGAAAGCCTTTGTATATGCCAAAACTTTGCTGAATATTTTCCCTAACGCCGTTCATTTCAATTGATTTCAGGCCGCCTTTTTCTGTGTCGAACACGAGTTTTATTAGCTGAAATAATATGTATTTATGGTTACTGGAATATACTTGTATATATTATAATTTACTTACCGAATTCTCTACAATTAGCTCATTAACTTCATCTTGACCTTCGCTATCGTAGGGGTCTATGTTGTTAATGGGGAAATATTCGTGGTCTTCGTAAATAGTTTTTGGGAAAGGCAGAACTCGTATGTAAAAGTTGGCCAGTTTCTCCACACTGGCTTTAAAAACCAACTCATGCTGTGTGCCGTTGGGACGATGTTCAAGGGCCAAGACTTGCCAGGGAACAGGGACAACTTCTGAGGGTATTTCGCGACCTATGAAGTATAAAGAGATGTTTGAGTTTAAAAAGAGAAGAAAATTAAGTAGTAAGTTGGAGAATTCAATAAACTCCCTCTCTTTCATACCTTTCTCATCGGTGACTAAATAGTTCTCATTCTTCGCCGGAATCCTCACATATTGTGTTGTTGTATGAGCCAATGGATTCACAAGAGTCACAATCACATTGTTTGCCGTCTTCTGGGTAAATTCGCAAACACTTATATTCAGTTCCAGGCAACTGTCGAACTCTCCGGAGGTTAAATTGGTCAGCGATCGGAGCGCATCGCGAGCATTATTCTCGGCGCCAATTATGGCATTATATAGCATTCGATCGTAGTCGCGGGCAACCGCTTGCTTCTCTGTCCCAGTGACCGCATCGTGGTGCTGCATGATACCCATGGCCTGATTGAGAGTCTCAAGATCTTCCCGCTGCTGCTCGGTGGTCAAGTTGGCCAAGACACCGAGTTGCTTCACCACCTGCAGGAAGTGATTGCCATTGCGCTGAAAGCGTTTCTGAGTGGGTCGCGAGGTAAAGTAGCCCGTCCAATAAGAGTGTGAGTCACTGGAGTAGGGAAAGAAATCCTGGGTCTTGTTCGGCCACGTTTGCTGAAGCTGATGCAACTCGTAGAGATAACAGGAGGGGGTTGAGTAAAAGACATTGATCTGGGAACCCTCCAGTTGGCGGGCGTTGACGTACCTGATTATAAATAAATCAATAAATCAAATATTATTAAGGAGCAATAACCAAAGCTACCTACTTGATAAGTTTATCCATGTTCTTGAAGTTAACCGCCGCCTCTTCGTACTGAAAATCATCTCCCATGGGCACCATTATGTGGCTAGCACGAAAATGCTTGGCCATGGTCTTGATGTAGGCCACAAAGTCATCGACTCTCTGATTAACGTTATTGTCAAAGCTGTCACCATCAATAATGGGATCGTCTTGGCAATTAATATCGAAGCAGAAGCCAGGCGGAGCGGAGTAGTGATTGTAGAGCATGCCAGTGAATATGTTGGGATTCTTTAAGGATTCACTTGATTGCCAAATCATCTCCATTTCCAGATCCGTCAGACGTTTCTTCTTATCCACATAATCCATGCGGGCAAAAAATTCCCCATTATAAGCCATTTGTGCAAAGATCGAGGCCATTTCCCGGGAGTGGCCAAAGGGATCGATCTGCCAACCAATTGTGGGTCGTCCGCAATCGCCAAAGATGTCTTTCAGGTATCTAGAATAAATAATTTGCTGTTTATTATTATTGTTAGTGTTTTTTATGTAATACAACCCACTTTAGACCCAAATTGAACTGATCTATAACACTTTGGTAGTGCACGGTGGCCTCATCGTTCATACTCCACGCTCCTCCGGCAAACTGCAAGCGTCCTTCGGCCACCAACTTCTTCACAACTCTCTGAACGATATCCGTTTGCTCGGAATACCACTTTGCAAAGAAGAAAGTCTCAACCTGTATGAATCGTCGACTGGAGTCCTTTAGCAGCTCCTCAACCACGGTATCCAGGATGTATTGGACACCGGCGTGCTGGATCTGGTTCTGACTTCCATAGTAATACTGCTCCACCGTTTTCAGCCATCCGACGTCGTCGTGAGAGTGTGGGACCAAGTGGACATTGATCATATTTAGCTTCGTGGCGGGACATGACTAGGAAGGTATAGTATGAGTATATATATAGTGGGAGGTCTAAATATGCAACAGGAATCGAAGTATATTTTTAAATATATTTCCTTTGAGTATCATCAAAGTCAGGGATGGACACTTATTGGCTTTATCAGCTCTGAAATATTTTTTACATTGTTATGAAAAGCTAGGGCCATAAAGTTGTATATAAAAAGTAAGAAACTGCAAGCACTGATCACTCAAATAAAATATACACATAGCTTTCGCGATTCAGATTCAGCAGGCTCTCTAATTTAAATGCTGTGCCCATCCTTGGCTCTAAACAAACACTTCCACTTAACCACTTGAGAATTTGTTACCTCAAATCCGCAGGTAGCCTTGGTTACGCCTAAATTCAGTAAAACCAATATGATAAAACCGGGTAGGCGACGGCGACTGAAGAAATATTCCATTTCAGTGAACGCTGCGTTGCCGTAGCTTGACGGAGGGGTCTTATCGGTTCGGTTGAGTCGAATAAAATGAACCGAGGAATGAGGCAACTCCTTAGACCCCAGCAATGTGCCACTCGAAGCGATAAACCTTGTACTGCTGCGATCGCATTAACTTGAGTGGGATTATCAAATTAAAATCCATTTAGGAGCACCAACAACGATAACAATTTACAGCGCTCTGTGCCCTGTAGATAGAAGGAATATAAAAACACTGTGTAAACCTTCGTTCAATTAAGCAAAAAAAATATCTCTGTACATACATATGATGTTTTTAAATGGTTGCTTATCAGCATTATTAATACATATTCGTATTTGTTTATGTTTCAGTACTAGTCATTGACTCCTGTATTTTGCATTAAAAGTCCTAATCTTAGGTTGCAATCATTTCAAGCAATTAATTATTCAGATTATGGCACGAATGGTTTTATGAATTTGTACTTAAATACGTGGTCTATATAAAGAGCTGGGCTTTGTAAACAAGCAAGTTTTCATTATATTTTTATAACCAGCTCTTGAAATGAATTACTAAGTGCTATACTTATAGAGCTGATGAAAATGCTGCCTTCAGTATAGATAGCATTATGATTTCATTGCCATATAAAATATTATGGTGGTTAATTAATCAAAACAGAGTTTACTTTATATGCAAGCTAGTCAAACATTTTAATCAACACAAGAAATTCTCTTCAGAAAGTCTGTTTTTGCCATAGAGGATGATTATCCTTGGGATAATCATTTAAAATAATCATATTTTGATGGTCAAACGAATGAGGATCGTGTGTTTTGCAACTTTGTATACCTAAAATTCATTTTCGCATGTAGAATGTTTACAAAATCTTGTAAAGGTAAACATTTATTGTGTAAATATCAATTCTTTTCTTAATACCTTTCTGTAAGTATGCGAAAATCTTGCACTGATTGAATTTATCAATACATTATATTCTCAAACCTTGAATTTTTCTTTTAAAACATACCTGACGAGGTCTATCTACATATACTTATGTCATAAGCAACCCATTTCCCTGTAGATGCAGATGAAATGACACCTTGTGGCAATGCACTCTCATTAATTACTGAAATGATAAAAGTACCCAACGACCAATAATTTATTTTCCCTGCTCAGAATCACAATTTCGCGCTGATTCTATTGCAATTCTTCTAGTGCCACAACCGTAGAAACTCAACAAATGGAAACGTTGGTTAATGAAGAAAACTTTTGCGCACTTTAGCCCTACAGATAAGCGCCAATTAATGGATATCTGTAGTTCGAAACACTCGAGTTAGCGTTATTACCTCCTGTTGCTGAAGTGCACCCACCACTTCAGACCCTTTTCGTGTCCCGTCCCAGATAGAAACATGCCTTATTTCAACGCTATCATGCCCACATGCAGTCGGGTGTGGAAGGTTTTCAGAAACCAATTAAGTACTCGACTGGTTTATGGTGTGTGGGATTGATTAAAATGGATCAAGCTAGAGCCTGGCGCAATCTCAAAAAGGAACACCACTCTCAAGCGCGCATGTAGAAATTTCTATAAGGCCCGTATCAGTGTGTTCCATTCTCACTTGGCATTCGTACATATTAACGCTCTAAGTACAAACATATGTACAAATACTGGCTGGCTCACTTTCTCAGGCCGCCTCATACTGTATGTAGGTAGGTGTACATATGGCAATAAAAACGCCGGCAGCAGCACAAAGATTCTCAAGTAGGGTTCTCGGGTCTCGAGCTGAGTTTGCTTTCTCTCTGCGAACAGTCCGCTTTGAGAAGCCATTGCGAACGGTGGTTCGTCGGGAAATCAGGAAATCGTCGGTTCTTCGCAGAGTGCGTGAACGTTTTTACATACTGGCATTGTGTATTCCGTGAAAAGAATCGAATTGTATGCACAATAAATAAAGAAGTATTGCCATCATGTCCGGGAAGATTGCATGGCTTGCACTTTTGTGTGTTGTCGGGATTATACATAATGCCGGGTCGCGGAGTATACAGAAAGAGGGATCTCAGTGCGGTTATCAGGTGAGTCTTTCTCTTACAACTTACATACTTACATATAATGATAGATGCTACTTTATATACAGCTTGAATATAGAATATAGTTAAATATAATTGATTGATACGCCTTTCAGACCTTCTCAATGTCAGGTTAAGGCCTTTGGTCCACTTACTTTAAATTGGAAAGTGGAATTTTTGCAGCGATAAGCATCAGGCTTAACAGAAACAAACTTTATATATATATATATATATAGTTCATATATAAATAATAAAATTTTGTTAAGCTTGCATTAAAATTAACTAAGTCTGCGTGTTTACAAGTGTTCTTTTTAATTTCTTTTTAATTTTGATTTGAATTTCAATACCTTTAGGTTCAAGAACTCGCAGACTTTTAAACTGAAATAAATGTATTAATTTTTCAATTGAATTTCCAGAGCTGTCATCCTACGAAACCGAATATGTTGAACGTGCATCTCGTGGCACACACCCACGACGATGTCGGCTGGCTAAAGACTGTCGATCAATATTATTATGGCAGCGAAACCCGAATCCAGAAGGCGGGAGTGCAATACATAATCGATTCGGTCGTTGAGGCCTTGCTGAGGGACCCAGAGAAACGCTTCATTTATGTGGAATCTGCCTTCTTCTTCAAATGGTGGAAGGAGCAGACAACCAAGGTGCAGGATGCTGTAAAGATGCTGGTGGAGCAAGGACGGCTCGAGTTCATTAGCGGTGCTTGGAGCATGAATGATGAGGCTACGACCCATTACCAGAGTGTGATTGATCAATTTGCCTGGGGATTGAGGCTCCTGAATGATACATTTGGTGAATGTGGACGTCCACGCGTGGGCTGGCAGATCGATCCCTTCGGTCATTCCAGGGAAATGGCATCGATGTTCGCCCAGATGGGTTTCGATGGCATGTTCTTTGGGCGATTGGATTACCAGGACAAAGATGAGCGTCTTATGACCAAAAATGCTGAAATGATATGGCATGGATCGGCCAATCTGGGTAATTACTCTCTCACTTCCTTGATTCTTATATGAACTTGATGAGTGGATATTTTTAGGAGAGGAAACGGATCTGTTCAGTGGAGCACTCTACAACAATTACCAGGCACCGGATGGCTTCTGTTTCGATGTCCTGTGCAGTGATGCCCCCATAATTGATGGCAAACACAGCCCCGATAATAATGTGAAAGAGCGCGTAAGATTCCCTATAATATGTTGATGTCCTTTGGTGTTTTCCATGGCATTGGTTTGAGCATTTGTTTTGTACGTTGTTTGTGTCCTTCCCACCCCCAAACCTCATCAGGTCGATGCGTTCTTGGACTTTGCCCAGACCCAATCCCAATACTACCGCACCAACAATATCATTATCACAATGGGCGGTGATTTCACCTACCAGGCAGCTCACGTTTATTACAAGAACCTTGACAAGTTGATACGGTAATTTCATGTTTGTGATCGTAACGCCGCTGACTGTTAAAGAAAGCCCCTAAAAACTACAAAATTTCAAATTATGTTCTGTGTGTGTGCCGTCCTTGGTTATCCAAAAAAAAATCTCCTGTTAACCGAACGAACAAACATGCAGGTTGATGCCTTCATTGAGTATGTTACCAAAATGGCGGAACACTATCGCACTCCCAACTTGATCCTAACCATGGGCGAAGATTTCCACTATCAGAACGCCGACATGTGGTACAAGAATCTGGATAAGCTGATTAAGTAAGTACTTAGGGGCTTTCCTTGACAGAATTCGGACTGAGGAAAGTTACTAACTCCAACACTAAATCCTCCTCATGCATAGGTATGCCAACGAGCGTCAGGCGAGTGGCTCCAAGATAAACCTTCTGTACTCGACTCCGTCGTGTTATCTGAAGTCTCTGCACGAGGCCGGCATTACTTGGCCCGAGAAGAGCGATGACTTCTTCCCCTATGCCTCCGATCCGCATGCCTACTGGACGGGTTACTTTACCTCGCGTCCCACCTTGAAACGATTCGAGCGGGATGGCAATCACTTCCTGCAGGTTTGCAAGCAACTCAATTCCTTGGCTCCCAATAAATCCGTAGAATTCGAACCACATTTGAACTTTATGCGCGAGACACTGGGCATTATGCAGCACCACGATGCCATTACTGGCACAGAGAAGGAGAAGGTAGCCTTGGATTATGCCAAGCGATTGACCGTCAGCTTCGAGGCTTGTGGCGCCACCACTAAGAATGTGTTGAATCAACTGTCCTCGCCAGGAAATGCTAAGGATGAGAGTGGAAAATATAAGCTTGATTTCAAGACGTGTCCTCTGTTGAACATCACTTCCTGTCCCGTTTCCGAGGAGAATGAGCGCTTTGCTCTGACGCTGTACAATCCTTTGGCTCACATTGTGAGTGAATATATAAGGATTCCAGTGCCAGATACCAACTACAAAATTATTGATAATAAGGGTAATTATAGAGATTATTAGGGATACAAGTTCTTATTAAAAAATGTAAATTTTATATATTTTTCAGGAGCTGTTCTGGATGCCCAAGCAGTGCCCATACCTTCTGCGTTGATCAATATCAAGCACAGAGCTTCGACTGCCAAATACGAACTGGTCTTTTTGGCCACCAATATTCCTGCTTTGGGATACAGGACATATTACATAGAAAAGACCGAAAGTTCTGAAGGTTACAAGCAGCCCAGGATGCTGCCCAAGAATAAATCCAGCGTGACAGTTATTGGAAATAATGTAAGTACTTATTTTTACACTCCTTTTCTTTTAAATGTTGAACTCCTTCCCTTTTTCCAGAACATAAAATTGGGTTTCGATACCAATGGCTTCCTATCGGAGGTCACCGCTGATGGTTTAACCAACTTGATTAGCCAAGACTTCCTCTTCTACGAAGGCGCTGTGGGCAACAATGCCGAGTTCCTGAACCGATCCTCCGGCGCTTACATCTTCCGTCCCAACGAGAACAAGCTGCACTTTGCTACAGACCAGGTGGAAATCGAAGTTTACGAAGGTGACTTGGTGCAGGAGGTCCATCAGAAGTTCAACGATTGGATCAGTCAGGTGGTGCGTGTGTACGCCAAGGACTCCTTTGCTGAGTTCGAGTGGCTTGTGGGACCAATTCCCATTGATGACAGCATTGGCAAGGAGGTTATCACACGCTTTAATTCCGACATTGAGTCGGCCGGTATATTCCGCACCGATTCTAATGGTAATAATATCTAAATTATCTATCCTTACACATTAATTAATATTAATTCTTAAGGTCGTGAAATGATCAAGAGGCAGCTCAACCACCGCGATACCTGGACTGTGAAGATTAACGAAGAAGTGGCTGGAAATTACTATCCCATTACGACTAAGATAGACCTGGAGGATGACACCGCCCGCTTGGCCATCCTCACCGATCGCGCCCAGGGAGGCAGCTCCCTGAAGGATGGTTCCCTGGAACTGATGGTACACCGCCGACTGTTGCGCGATGATGCCTTTGGCGTCGGCGAGGCTCTGAATGAGACGGAGTATGGCGAGGGTTTGATTGCACGTGGTAAGCACCAGTTGTTCTTTGGCAAGTCCACCGATCGCGAAGGTGTTTCCCTCAAGGCCTTGGAGCGTTTGACCCAACTGGAGAAACTACTGCCCACATGGAAGTTCTTTAGCAACATGGAGGCTTACACCGCCGAAGAGTGGCGCACTTCCTTCACAAATGCTGTAAGAAGAAATACTAAACATTAATTTAAATAGAATTTTTAATTATAATCTTTATAATTCCCAGTTCAGCGGCGTATCCTTGGTCCTACCCAAGCCCGTTCACCTTCTCACCCTGGAACCGTGGCATGAGAACGAGCTTCTTGTGCGTTTTGAGCACATCATGGAGAACAATGAGGACGAGCTGTACTCCAAGCCAGTTCAGTTCAATGTCAAGAACGTTCTCAGTTCGTTCGAGATCACGGGAATGCGTGAAACCACTTTGGATGGCAATGCCTGGCTGGACGAGACTCATCGCCTTCAATTCGCTGCGGATCCCGAGCAAGCTGCCTTTAACACTTATGCCACATTCGAGGACCCCGAAGCCAAGGAAGTGCACTTGCTGAGTGCCGCGAAACCAATGCTGGGAGTTAAATATGCCGAAGAAGCATTGCCAGCGGGTCCGCTGGCTGCCGAGAGCAACCGTGTCAAGCGGGATGTGACCCCTGAAGAAGTCAGGAAGGCCAAGCGGGGTCGGAAGTCCAAGCTGACAGAAAATGTGGATGAGGCAGCCAGGGCAGATAGTGGTAGCCAAGAGTTCATTATCGAACTGAGTCCCATGGAGATTCGCACTTTTATTGTATACTTGAAAGAAGCTTAAGATAAGCTGTAAATTTAAAACAAAAATAAAGTAAATAAACTGACTTAAATAAAATAAATAAGAGGAGAATGTTTCAGTTAAGGGGTGACCTTTAATCAATATAAAATATATCTAAAAATATGCTATGCACATATTTAAGATCAGGATTCGGTGTAAAAAGTAGTACTTTGACATTTTTAAAACACTTAAACCGCATTATGATTTCTGAAATAGCAAATGGTACTGAAACGAAAATATTACTGAAAATATTGATTTTATATACTTGGTAAAATATGCATGTTTCTGTGTGGTGTTAAAGGTTACCCCTTTCTAATATTCATTGCTTTTTATTGCATGACTTCTGTGCCTTTCGTGCATGGCCATATTTAATTAGGTTTGAGCGCAAATTAATTTGTAAAGCCCCTTTTTTAATTAAGGAACTAGGGAGCCATACTTACATTCGGTTATTTATGCATGTGTGGTGCAGAGACTGCAGTCATAGCTGAATAACAAACAAGAAAAGAAATCACAAATATCTTTAAACGACTAGAGGATGCCCTTTACTCATAGTTATAGAGCCAAGCAGACTCTTTTTCTTGTATTCTTTAAGTAAAGAGTAACAAAAGTCTAGCTAGTCACATATGATATACATATATGTATATATATATGGCAATGGCTGCTTGTCCGTTGTAATAAAAAATTCAACAATTAGTTTTGAAGTAGAAAGCGGGAATCCATTTTAATGAAAAAAGTTGGCAGCTTGCTAAGAGCAAGGGGCGGATGATGTACTTTTTAGAAGCCTTCCGTCCTTTTTTTTCATTTCAGCTGGAAATGTGGGGACTTTCAGGGATTTAGTATTTAATTTAAAGCCAACCAGTGCCAGAGATCCTTTCTCTTCCCCAAAAATTGATAAAACGTTGCATACATTTTTCTAAGAAACATTTGTAAAATTTGCTTTATATCCAGTTTTTGTTAGAGAATATAATCTTGCTTTACACACTCATACATATATATAAACTAATTTTTCTAAAAGTTGTCTATTCCGATTATAGATAATATAATATATTGCCTTTCACATATCTGATTAATTCGGATAAGTGCATGTCTTGTGTATACATATATATATACCTATTATTTTGTAATAAAAGCTTCGAATTTATTTGCACGTCTTTTCAGCTCTTGTAATTAGCCTATATATATATTTTTTTTTCTTTTGTGAATTGATTGTGTGAACTCTTCTATAGGATGCTAACAATACGTGTTTTTTACGCAATTATACTACGACCTTGTGTACATAAATATTATTTGTATAATGCATTTAAATTGAAGCGCTTGCATCATGCTATCCAATCTTGAAGGCACATCTTTTAATTATGATATATGTATGTATAGATATTGTTTTTGATTTTGGTCTGTTTGATTTCTAATATATGTTAAGTAGTAGTTTTGTGTCCTCATGTCGAGTCCAAGTGGTCCCAATCCGTGCAGGCCCAGTTGGGCAGCTCGGTTTCGTACTCCCAGCCAGGCCCCTTTGTGAAATATAAAATTTATTTTCATAAAAGAATAATTTTAAAATATAAATTTAAACCCTACCTTGTACTTCCAAGCGTGTAGATACATAATAAGATCCCTAGACTTTGGATCTCTGTAGTGCACTTTGCATTCGTAGCAATGCTCATCTACGGTGATCTTGTTCATCTTACATCCTCCTCCTGTGACACTGACTACAGATTCCATGGAACTTGAACTCTGCAGGGCTGGAGGCATTATCTCAGTGGAAGACTTCTCTGAGGCAATGGGATATTCCTTGATTACATTTGTGCTATCTGGAGTTTTGACATCCGGCTGTTGCTGGGTGTCAAGGCAAGGAGGTGTGGTTTCACGGGAATTTACACCCGCATCATCGTCGCTATGATGAACGACTGAAATAAGTCAGAAGTTAAAAATAAATTAAACTAGTACCAAAGGAAGTAAGCAAAGAATTTCCTGGGACCTAAAATCTATTTAAAAGATGCCAAAAAGTATATAAATGTTATATACATTTCGGTAGCATTCCCTTGGGCATAATTTAAATAGTTTCGAAATGTCCAAAGAATTTTTCACTTTAATATAGTAATTAAACCCACCGGATGTGTGCTCACTGCTGAGACTTTCTCCATCTGTCTCGTCCTTGGAGTTCTTAAACATTGATATATCGGAATCACAATCTATGCCCAGCCAGTTTTCAGCGTTGTGTATATTTATGAGATCTCGTATAAGTTCATCGTCCGTCTTGCCACCAATATCCCCAGAACGTCCCTTAAGCGGACCGAAGACTTCGTGATTGTACAGCGGATCGTTCAGAATGGGATAACCTATAGGGTATAGATAATATTTAATCTAAAACTGAAGGAGTATAGTTTTAGTCTTACTTACCCAAGTACTGCAAGTGCACCCTTATCTGATGCATTCGTCCAGTGAGTGGCTTGCAGAGCACCACACTGGTGGTGCCATTCTGCGACAGTTTCTGGAAGGTTGTGGTGCAATCTTTACCCTTTGTCGATACCTTGCACACACCTATCTTGTAGCTAACCACTTCGATGGGCTCCTTGCACTCCACAATGCCGCTAAAAAGTCAGTATTATAATTTATATGTTTAGTTGGTAACTAGGTTAACTTACTCAGGGAAAACACCCTCAACGCGGCAGATATATTCCTTTTCCACCTGACGATTGCGTATCTGCTGCTCCATTTGGCGCGCCTTCTTGGGACTGCGTCCGAAGAGCAAAAGGCCAGATGTCAGCCGATCCAGCCGATGGATTGTGCGTAGATTCTTGAGATTAAACTCCTTGGCGAGAATGAAGACCACGGTGTTGTGCCTATAGCGTCCGCAGGGATGTACCTGAAAAGATGGCATTAAAAAATGAGATCTTAGGAATGGTTACTCAAATTATAAATTGAATATCATAGATATATAATAGATATTGAAGTAGACTCCTTGGTCACTGATAACAGAATGTACACCGACTTAAGTGGGTATAAAATATATGTATAGTATGTGTAAAATGGCAGTCGTTTAAGCCACTTACAGGTATCGATGCTGGCTTATTTACAACTACTATGTCCTCATCCATATGCACAATTTTAATTGGTTGGCAAGTCACGGGCACCTCGTGTCTGTAAAGATAGCCATGAAACTCGTGTTAGTTTTTACATAATTCATCTCCATGTTGCTGTTGTTATTTAAGAGACCAGAAATATGATTAAGATGAGCTTCAAGCTTGGAAGATCAATGGGACTTACTTATAAACACTCTTTGCTTAAAGTTTGTGAATTAAATGATATTAAAGAAAAACCTTATAATAAAAGTAAATATTTAATAAAGATGGAACTTGCTTGATATTGAACCCACATATTTATAAATCAATTCTGTTTTTGTGCGTTATGCAAGCAATTAACTTGTTAATGATGACTTCATAATATTTAATATGACATGCTACGATCAGTAGTCGACTTTAATGATGTGGAACATACATATATATACGTGTAATAAGCAGATTATGAAGAAATTACACGAAACTTAATTGCAATTGCAATCACTCGCATCGTATTTCGCCACGGTTAGTTGGCATTTGCGGAAAGCCATTTAATTTTTTAATTACCTGTGAACTATATTGGCCAGCAGATCATTATGCTTCAGCCGATAGTCAATGGGAACCTTCTCAAAGTTGACCGTCAAAGTGCCAGTTTGGATGCAGCGTTCGTACTCCTCAGCAGGATGTGCCCGGAACTCCCTCGCAAAGATATCCAATATCTTCTCGCCCACCCAACGGCCCTTCGTGAAGGTTGTGAATGTAAAGTAGTACGGATAGACCTTTCGAAGACCTACGGATATGCACTTGGTTATATTCAATATTTAGTAACTCGAGTAATGAGTTACTAACCATTTTCCATATAGTAGGAGGTTTCTTGATATCTCTCATCCGTAAATCCGGGTCTTTTAGCCTTCAATGCTTTTGTCTCGAGCTTAGCCTTTAAAAAGGTATATGAGTTTTAATTCAAATTGTCTTAGCGTGAGAAGCGAATGTAAAATACAAGATTTAACACTGCATTGTTTCTATCAACAGAAAGAGAAAACTATATATGCTGATTTCTTAGGAATTGTTCTCTTATGATGTACACTGATTTAATAAAAGATTCAATGCAGTGTCATAGCGGTATGTTGGCATTTGTTTTCTTTATTAATTATTAAATCAATTAGTAAACTTACCTTTTTCAATTCCTTGATTTGATCATTATCATCTGTTTTCCGCTTTTCGGGTATCTTAACTTTAGCATTTTCAGAATCCCTTGGAGATATAGTCTGTTGAGGAAACAGGCAATAGCATTTTTAAAATAAAACAGTCTTTCTAATAGGACGGAGGAAACACAATAAACTTTGCCTTGAGCCTCTTAATCGTATCTTCTCTTCAAATCTATTTCTATTTTCTCAGGTATTATTATATCTTTGTGGCTTCCCCCTTTTTTTGTCCCTATGATGGGGTCATTCCAATTAGGTCAGGTTACATTTGTGTTTTAGATTACGTAAGTTCATATACAGAGATCCGTAAATATTGTTCTGGGAACGCATACATATATTTAGTTTTCTTTTTTTCTTGGGGATATGTACTTGCCGTCGAACACGTATATTTTTCTTTTGGTGCCTTCACAGAGCTACTATTTGTCTGACGTTTGTCTTTTATGCGCGGTACTCGGACAGTAGAAGAGCATATTCCATATATTTTTTTTTTTCTTTTTTTGATTAATATAGCAGATAAGTAAGCATAGCGGACCTTGTCTACATAATGCACATATAGAGTACCTTGTTAGGGTGAGCAGTTCTAAAGAGATTTTCGGGTCTTATGGTTTTATAAATAATTCCCTTTTCATTGATAAAAAAAAGTTAAATCATCAAGCTTTTTAATTGAGACTGTTTATGGAATAAGGGATTTATTATACAACCTTTTTAAAGGCCACATAAAAAAGGAACATATTTTGTAATAACAGAAATTTAGATCATTTTGGTACTTTACCAATTTGAGGTCAAAATTCTGATTGAATCTATTTCCCATCCAAAAATCCTTTAGGACTAATAGCATATATGGAAGTAGAAGGAGGCACACCGACCTCAAGTACCCGGTATCCGCTAGTCGTATTACTCCATTATTATGGCTTTCTTGTGCTCGCCGCTTTCCTTGGCAATGCGCCCAACCAAACGGGTGATGGAAACATGTTGCATGCCCAGAAGACGCCGCGCGGGAGACCCACGGATACGGATTCTACCAGATGAGATGATGTGCCGCCGTCGTCCGGCAGCAGGCACACACAGGTTCGATTCTCGGCAAAATCCCCCGAGTTACAATGGGTCTAAAATGCGTATACACAATATGATGATGATGATGATGATGCCGTCGTGCCGTGTATGACCATGTACATATTTTAGAAGAACCGTCTCCGTCTTCGTCTCCAACCCAAAACAATGCACAAAGAAACACTCGAAATATATGAATACGTTTTAAATTTAGATCATTATGAACCGTACAGATATATATGCTAGGCTAGGCAATGGCTGTACTAACCTAAAATACACATCAAATCCCATCGAGTATCATTATAATATGTCACATGGGGCTAAGTCTTTATAAAATACAAACTTTCGGCATCATAACATGTCAGGGAGAATGTTTTTCCCTGCGATTGGATTTCACTAAAGAGGAAATTTGTTCTTTTCAATCTTATTCTAAGTATTTGAAGAACCTAATTATCTTTGTTATTTATGAACGGAAGTAATTTGTAACACCTAAGATCGGAAATGGGAAACGATTTCATCAGGTTTTGGTTTATCTTTAAATAATCAATACTCCTACTAGTTTCTTAAACATCATTTTATTGCCTTTTCCGCAGTTCCTGTTCAATAAACAAGACAAACAAAGTGAAGTGATTATTTTATGTAATTGCCCATCTTGATTTCTTGGAGAGGTTGGGGATAGAA
Organism: Drosophila kanapiae; assembly: GCA_008042475.1. NCBI lineage: Eukaryota > Metazoa > Arthropoda > Insecta > Diptera > Drosophilidae > Drosophila > Drosophila kanapiae. The sequence goes on from VNJM01002575.1 coordinate 48,878, forward strand.
TTTAAGCAGAGACCTGCATTAGATAATTGTTTATTGTTGTTTATATTATACTATATACACCTGGGTGTACAAGGCGGTACACAAGGCTACTTCTAAAGTGATGTATAAACACACGCAACACACACTCGGGGAGTAGCAGCGTCAGGCAGTAAATATTTGTTAAAACCGCATTAGTGCATGTTCATCACTAAAAATAAATCAGTTTTGATTGACATAAAATGTAAAAAAAACACACATCTTACTAATGGAAAGTAAAACCCATCATCTGCTCGCTGTGCTCTGTTCTAAATGGAAAATATGCCTCTTTTGTTTTTAAATTAAATGGAACACATCTGATTTTAGTTGCTGACTGCCTGTTTTAGACTGAATAAAAATATGTTCCGGCAGAAATATTACCAATTACCAGACATGAGGATTTCCATTGAACACAAATGAATGAAGACCGCCTCCCCAACCTCCTCCCACACACGCTTTCTACGTCTACTCATCCATGAGAGCTGAGTATAAACGAAGATGATCAATTAATTGAATCATTCAACAGCGGAGACCTGTTGCCAGCAAACACGCACACACACTCGCCCACCATTATCATAAATGTATTAAAGATTCTACTATATATATGTATATCTATCTGACATCTGCATACATACATTAAGATGTAAGCATATATAGCTATATGTGCACGAAATAATGCATATCCAATTATAAACGTCACGGGCATCGCGGAGCATATTGGTTCGCTGGCCCGGACTTTAACGTCAAACCGAAGGAAAGATCAGACTAATCCATTATCTTCTCAGAACCTTGATCAAACGTTTATTCTGTAGCTGGGACTTTGTCTGAATATTCCCAAGGTGACTCCGAGGTATTTCTTTGTCGGGAAATTTATGCAAACATTTTCTTGTTTTTTTTTTTCCCCGTCTTTGATATAATTTTTATTCGAATTTCCTAGCGAATGCCGGGTGTATGCCGGCTGCTGACTCTGCGTGGTTGTTGGATAAAATGGTGTCTCAGTTTCTTTTGGCCCCCGGAATATATTTATGAGTCCACACCGCCCACCCCAAGGCGGCTGTATGGTGGAGAGAGGAGAGCGCCAGGCATCGGGGCGAAGTACAAATCGCGGTCGGCACGCTTTTATCGCCTGCACACCGCCTTATGTTGCGCAAGGTGGGAGCAGATCGGCGAACAACGAACGAACACGGCGGCGTCTGGAAGACACACACGTGACCACCACTGCCCACGGTTTTATTAATTATCAATTTTCAAGAGCACTCCTCGTAGAGTGTTAGTTTCTCGTATTGTTATTATTGCGCGCTTGGACGCTCTGTCCGGGGAGTACATTATTTATTATTGATTCTCTATGGCACTTGTATGAGAAATTCCGTTTTCTGCTCTTGATTTATGTAAACACCTGAGATACAAGGGAACTTCAAATACCTAGAGTTTCAGGTTAGAATATAGAGATATTTGTACAAATTTTTGTAATAATTACAAAACCAGTTTTGATTTGCACTTGGAAAAAATATAGACACAATCTTTGGTTTTGTAAATCAAAGAGTTACAGCTTTAATTTATGAAAAATATTTAAGGGAACCCTGACATCTGCAGCACCCATTGTTTCAGTGTAAATAGTTATTTGCAATTGAAATAGTTTGGCGATTCAAATCGACCTAAGCAAGTTTTTTGATTCAAGTAAAAACTAGATTGAAATAAGTAGGTTCTCGAGCCAACTATGGCAAGTGGTTGACGAGTGCAACAGTTTAGAGGAGCCTAAGCCAGAGCAGGTTGCCGTAATGGATTGGTCTGGTCCACTGACATTCGCAATCGGACCAACATATCCCCATAACGGTTCTTGCCAACTTAACCATAAGCGATACCATTTTCCAGTTCTCTTGATTGCAGTTTTTCCACAAAAACTAAGATCAAATATAAGAATTCTAAACCAGACACATGACATCCGCAAGCGGGCAATGAAAAATATTCTAAAGGGGGTCTAATAGAAAATTATATTAAAATGTTAAAAAACAAATTAATATTAAGTGATTTACAAACAATTTGCATTGAAAAACCAACTCCCAGTGGATGTGTAGCTTGAAGAACATAATGTTTGAGGCGTCTTAACCCCTGAAACCCCACGTTGTTAACAACTGTGTCGTGAGGCCTGTCTACCCGTATCATCCGTGTGTTGTTCAGATGCAACCAACTTGATTTTCATGGTCATTTCGCTGACTGCCTGCAAGTGTAAAGTTATAGACATTGCGATGTGTAAGTTACTTATGTGCATTAAACAATGGAAACATCTCGGAGCTGCCGCTGCTACTAGCGTTGCTCGGAGTGAGGAACGGCGAGGCTATATGGCAGAAACCTTGACCAACTCAAGCGTCGGGCTGCCCGCTCACCATTTGGCTTATGAAATCATCGGGTTTCAAAAGATAGCCAAACGGTGGCAGCTAAAGCTACAGCAAGTGACTAAGTAAGTATACATATAATAAGGCAAGCTACCAACCGATGCGGAAAATCTGAAAGCCAAAGCTTCATTTTCCAAACAAATACCGATTAAAACGATTTTATTATTAAATATATTGCAGTTACAATGTAACATACATTAAGCAAACAACACTCGACACAGGAGGAGACTTTCAAATGTGAAATGATTTGTTATATTCAATTTGCAGTGACTGTCAGTCTGTGAAGATTGAGCAACACCTGGTTATGGAGTAACATGAACACAGTTGTTGTAGACCAATTACTGGTGGTTAGACTCTTTATTTGTTTACTTCCAAGATTATATACTTTAAGAGCGAATTACTGAACAGAAATCAAACTTGCAGAGCAGGAATTGATAGAAAGGGAAGGCCAGTTTTAAATTCGAAAGCTTAACATGTATTTAAAGAGTAAATTATAGGAATAGAAATAAAACTGGCTATGTTTTGCTGGAAGAAAATGCATGTCGCTTTCAAATTGAAAATTTCTCACTTAGTTAAAAGAAAAATGTTATATTCTAGGTTTAAGGAGGTAAAAGATTATAGTTCAAGAGCGAATTACAGGAAGAAAATCAAACTGGAAGAACATTAACTGAAAGAAAGGCAAACTACAATTTAAACATATTCAACAAAAGTACCCCCAACTCTTGTCTCAGTGTACCCATAGACGTCAATTAAGTGCCTAACCTTCGCTTTGAGTACGGCTAGTTCCTATCATTACGAGTAGTGTACAAACATAAGCTCTCCTCACCTTTTTATTCATCGGCGGTAGCTCAGCACTTGGCAAGACCTGGATAGCTTGGAGTGACGACGCTGCCGTTGCCATGGCCGCTGCTGCCGCTGCCTGATTCCGCAGCCCGACGACGCTGCTCAGGCCGAGATTTATGGACGACAGGTGATTCAGCTCCTGTTGATGGTGGGGCAGGCAGTTGAGTTGCTGGAGTTGCATCGTGCAGGAAGACGGCGGCGCTGCCCGCGGAGCCATCTGAACGGGCACCTGGACAGGCATCTGCGTTGGTGCAGGCGCTTGCTGCGGCTGTCCCAGACCAGGAGCTCCTCCTCCGCCTGCGCCAGTGGCCGCTGCTGCTGCCAGCAATGACTGTTGGGCGGCCTGTGTCAATGGAACGCCTCCAAAGGGCGAGTGTCCTCCACCGGCTGCTGCTGCAGCTGCTGCTGGTGCATAATAGGCACCCAGCGGCAGCGAGGAGAACATGGCGGAGTGCATCTGGGCAAGGGGATTCTGGGCCGGATTTAGCTGTCCCGCATAGCCGGTGGCCTGGTGCCCGGTGGCATTCAGTAGCTGGGGTGCCAAATTGTACGGGAAGTGGGCTCCGGGAGCGGCACTGGGATGCAAGGCCGGCTGCTGGTAGTTGGCCGGCGGAGCGGCAGCCGTGTTCGGCGATAGCTGTTGCTGTTGCTGATGCAACTGCTGATGCATTTGAGGCTGGGCAGCAAAGATACCGCCAGCGCCGCCGCCCAGTTTGTCCAGGAACGGCGACTGCATCTGGAGCATCTTCTGCTGGTGCTGCTGCTGGGCGGCCAAGGACCAGGGCAGATACCAGGCGCAGGCTGCCGGCGAGTTCTGCATTTTATTACACTTTGTTTCTCTCCCGATTCTCTCTCACTCGGTATATCTCACTTTCTCGAAGGTCGAACTGCAGGTTGAGATTGGATATTATTCCAAAAAAATCGCATTAACATCTGTTGGGTAATAATAACTACGCGGATTACACAAACACACACAGCACACAGAGAGATATTAGCGAGTTACTCGATCATTTGTTTACATTCGTTGCGCCGTATTTTGTCGGGTTTATAATGCTTTTAAAGTCAATTACAGATCCGTGTGTAGTTATCCGCGTTTGCACGGTTTTGCTTATAAATAATCGCAGCAGCGCTGGTCTACAGTTTTATTTGAAATCTAAAACCGATTTTAAGGTTGTCTAATGTAAATTAAAAATCCAAATAAAATGTTTATTTATTTTTTAGTGTGTTTATGAACACCTTTGATATATATACACACACACAAATACATTTATATATAAGTTTAATGCGTTAATTTGTGGTTTCTATTAGCAGATTGCCGTTAACAAATGCCCGAAAGCACAAAAACACTCAAGAAAGTCGGAATAATATGTGTTTATAAGTTTTGTACTGCATTAACATTGTCTATAAGGTGATCTTCGATATTTAAGAAATAATTGTACTTTTATTGGTTTCGAAATTGAATTGATATCAAAGAAATTCTAAGTGCTGACTGGAAAAGATAAAAAAGACTAGGCCAACATCTGCTCTTTCTGGCTTTAATTGCAAAGAGACAAAGTCGTGCATATAAACCTATATTTCCCTGACCGATGAGGCGTATGTGTAACGAAATAATACGTATACGAATGGGAGGCATAAGGCTTATAGTCTTTGGTAAACTATTAAATCAGGTATACAGATATATTTTCGCAAATATAACATGTGCACACGTGTAAACGTAAACATCTCTATTTACCGCTAGGAGCTTGTGCTAAATTCAGTTTTTGTATATTACTAGCTCGTGTTCGAAATTTCCGAGTTCCTTAATATATGTTACGTCGGAATGTCGGAATATATAGACACCTCGCTCGTTTTTGTCATCAGTCTTCATCTGTGTGCTGTCTTAGTTCCATTTTATCAACAACAATTGTGTATCTTTCGAGTGGTTTTAGTACATTTTTAAAACAAAAATTTCTTCTTGCATAACTATATTATGTAGACAATGGCTAGGAAAGAATTCTTTTAAATAAAATCAAGCATGTATATGTACTGCCTGCTACTATATCTATATGTGCGCCATGTGTAAAGAGACCCCAGATATCTCAGCAGGATGACAATAGATCACATGGGCTTAAAACAAGAACAACATTTAGTGAGAGCTACCTTCTATATTTATAAGAACAAAAAATATATGCACGGAACGTGTGTCTTATGATCAGCGGAGACGGGGCCAAAAAGTAAATTCAATTTGGAGCGGTTTTTAGGTAATAATACTACGGGGACTGGCCCAAAGAATTTCATGCACCAGAACGAAATATTATTAATGGACCGACAGGGGAATATTATGATGTTTATATGGCAAACTATGTGTTTATTTTAGTTTTCTTAATGAAAAATATCATAATAGAAGTGTCATTATATCGAATGGTCTGCTTATGGCAAATTAGCCTTTCAATTATGTGAATATACAATAAAACTTGGTTGCCTTTGATCATCGTTCGCCACAGGAACAACACAAATTAGAAAACTCATGTGTTATTTTAGCTATATCGCAGATACGAGCAGGCAAAAAAAAAACATATTAAGAACATTTTCCATTTCCATTTTATTGTGCGTGTAGATTGAGACATATATCACAATGATTAGGTTTTTCCATTTTTAGATAGAACCGTCACTTCAACACTTTTAATTGTCATTGTTGTGTTCAGCTTTTAAGAGCTGTTAAATTAAATCCACATTCTTCAGTTCACCCACGGATATGTTTTTTAAATATGTATTTTTTTGTTTTCGAAATATTTGAGGTGCACGCTTCAATACCTGTCCGACGAGGGCATTCACGCGGCAGCATCTACTCGAGGCGAAACCAAGACACCGAATGAAAACGCGTCAAACCGATTCAAACTTAACTTGCTGCCTGCTGGCTGCGTGGGGACTATCTGTCGGATGTGGTGAACGAACGTGGTGAAAATATGTTTAAATCGTCATGGAACTAAGGGGAAACTAAGGCTAAAATACCAATACAGCTTGGTTTTAAATAAAACACATTTGTAAATAACTTTTTATTAAATATTATTCGGTAAACCCCTTTAAAAATTAAAGAAAACACTCGTCTTACGGCCAACTTGTGTGATTTAAGACACCTAAATCTATTAAATCATAGCTTTTTATACCCGGTACCCCTATGGTACAGGGAAATTATCACCAGGGGATTCGATTTAGCCATGTCTGTCTCAGGAACTATAAGAAATAGAGCTACCAAATTTAGGGACAACATTGATTACTCAAACAAAATATATTTAAACTTCTGCAACATCTATAATTGTGTTTGCCACAATGCTTTGTTTACAGTGTACCTCACAGTCGAGCACTCTCTGCAGTTTCATTTACTTGCTAAAAAATCTTTTATGAAATATTCTAAGGTAAGCCCCATAAAAAAAAACCAAAACAATCAAGAAACTCACTCGGTTTATGACCAACTTGTGTGATTTAAGACATTTTAAATATATTAACTCATTACTTTTTCGTACTGATGTCAGTGAAGATTGATTTGTGGTCAATTAAACGCCTCAATACTACACTTGATAGTCTTTATTTGTTATTCTTTCACTTCGAAGAAAAAAAAAAAAAAAAAAACATAACATTTCAAAATTCACCAAATGCTTGCAACAGGCTCGCTTCGAACCAGGTTCGATGTCTCATACAAAAGGCGAAAAAAATCAATTTAATGCCAAATAAATGTTTAAAGTTTTTATATTCCAACAGGAATACTATTTCTTTGGTAAAGCAATCCTATATAGACACTCTTGATTGGTTATATCAATTTCGTGATATACATGGACAGCCCACAGGGAACATTTGACATACTTTCTTACCAAATGGCAAGTGTCCGGCACGCACGCACCCACTTTTGGCTCAAATAAACTTGGCAATATTTCTAAGACACTGCCCGCTTCAAGCATTTTAATATTTGAAATCAACTTCCAAGGCTTTCCCTAACAGAATCTCTTGGAATTCATATACAAAAGAAATATATATGTGTGGACTTGCTTTCACATTTCGAAAACAATGAGATCTCCTTTTTTGATTGACACATTTAAAAATACATTACGTATACGTAAACGTAACTGATGACGGTTTTGTTGATTTTATAAGTAAGAAGAATATATATAAGAATAAAGATCGTCGAATTTTAGGTCAGATTGTAGCCTAGTTAATATATAATTTATATAGCATAGTTTTGGATAAACTCACTAGGTTTTTCTATGGCATGCCTGATAAAATAGTTAACTTAAGAATTTGTAGGGATGCCAAGGAAATCGTTAGGGTTTAGAAATCCATTAAAATTATGTCTTAAATTAAGCAGAAGAATGTTTTAGGTTCACAACGCAGTGTAAATTAGTTTTTGAGGCACACTTTTATAGTATTTCTAAACTATATTTAATTTAGCCATTATACAGAGGTTTCTTTATTTCTACCATGTATTGTTTAAGGATTTTACTATTTTTGTTTTCCAAATGGCGATCCTCTCCAATATAAGCTAGTTAGTTCTAAAGAAACCTGTAAAATGACCCCATGATAGTGACATTAATTTTTTGTCTTAAAATTTTAGCAATTAGCTGAGGCCACACAGCTATTTACTTTTACTGCCAAAACTGAAAGCATTATGCTGATAAAAATTTGGGGCTGGGACTCTCGTGTAGAATTGCGTGTTCGACTGCGTGACTTTCTTTCTCGTAACTCACCCACTTTCACATCCACATCCAGACGCGGTATAAAGCTCGGCGCTTGGTCGACGGTCGTCGGTCGTCGGTCTCCTTGAAACGCGGTTGGTCACGAAAGCGAACAACAAAGAAAAGGCTTGCCCGCCCGGCTTGCCCGTCATTTGAGGCAACATTTAATGGCCACTGGCTATGAGGCTCATCCTGGGTAAACAGGGGATGGTGTTGGTGGTGTTCTGCGGTGTGTGCGTGTGTTCTATGGGAGCTGAAGTTGACGTTTGTTCGTTTGTGAAAACGAAGAAAGTGATTAAATCAGCACGATATTTTGTAGGTGTGCGCGAGACCGCGAGTTCACCCATTAAATTCTCTCCTCGGACAGGCACTAGTATATGTGTCACCCACACACACACCTGCCCACATAAAGCTACTGTTCTAAATTGACTTTTCGCCTGGACAAAACTAAAAATGACGACATCGCGTTTTTTTTTGTTTCTGGTTTCATAGAAAAAAGCTTTACCTCTAAAACATGCCCATCAACCGCGTGTTTATAAACAACACAGAGATCTTATATATATGTACGGCGAATATATAGAAAGGTGTGTTGTGTCGGGCCTCATATTACACCTCCGCATGCAGGTTCGCACATATGTACCTTTCGGTTATAGGAGCGAACACGTTAATGTAATTAAGCCTTACGACGGCCCAAAAAATGTCGGATAAAAAGTGACTCAGGACATATATTATTGGGGGATATCGTTGTAAACTTATAAATCAACTTTTTACGGCTATAACTACTTAGCCGGATTTGTTCACTTACTTAGCAAGAGGACCTAGCTGATCTTAATGTTAGATAATACTGAGTCTCGCTACCATTCCTATATCTTTTAGCTTTTAGCGATAATTGCTAGAAAGTAGGCAACGAAATTGAATGAACTGCGAAAGGAAATGTGTGCATTTCCGGCAAATAGTAAGCAGTTCATATAAAGACAACTAGTTTGTGATTTTAACTTTTAACAAATTATAATGAGTATAATGAGAGATGACAATCTATTTTTAAAGAGGAATTAGATAAGATGGATATTCTGATAGTAAAGCTTCCTAAAGTAATCTTCATTTTGATTTAAAATAAGCAGAATATATAGTAGTCTTATAATATTGGATTCTACAAAAGTGTTTGCATTTCCAAAAGCCTATTATTATGTTAAACCTTAATATATTACTAAGACTCTATACAAAAAAGGATATTTACTTAAAATTACATTAATTAAGTATGAAATCCTGAATACAATTAACGACAATTAATGAGTTCCCTTAATGCTGAGTTTATAGTCAAATCAGTTCCTGTTTATCGATATATCGATAACTAACAGCTGGCGCTTTATCCCCAACGCTGACACATCTGGCTATTAACGCTGTAGTCACTATCATCTTTCAACCGAAGCAAGCCAAAACTAGCCAAAACAACATCGCTGTCTTGGTATAAACAGTTGGCCAGCGAAAAACTAAAGAAAAACACAATTATTAATGCGGTTTTTAAGACAATTCAAGAGCATTTTACAATTGGCAAGTTGTTAATGTTAAGAGTTAATAAACTTTTCAACTAGTGTGGCTGTGTTAAACACTATTTGCAAACGTAATTCATTCATAAAACAGTGTGTTGTGACTAGTGCTCCGCTGAAAGAGTGCACGTGTTGATTTACTTGTTGTTATTATTTTTTTAACATTATTTTCCGGCAGCGTCTGAGAGCAAAACAAAGAACTTGTAACGAACTTTCGTGGTTTTCCAAAATGCTAAAGCCTAAAAGCATGCGAAATGCCCAGACGCAGCATGGCGAGGGCAGATCCGTGGATGTGGAGAACATATTCCTGCATAAATTCATGTTATCAGTGGAACCGGTATTGGAGGTCAATAATATAAGCGATCAAGAAGCATCTGCTTCCACTGCGAAGGAATGTGTTTGGTTTCACAGTGTCACGGATATAGATACAGCAGCAAAGGATAATCCAGGTTCTCCTGTAAGTATTGTCTTTAAGAACACCGGTGGGCAATGAGCTTCAATGCTTGCAGTCTTATTTAAAATAAAACTTCCCCTTAATAGTCATGAAGTCAGTATTGGTATCAGAATTCTGGATTTTTCTTAACCTTATCCCGCTGTATTTGTTTGATTCGAATTATAGGATTTTTACTTCTGGGTTTCGATGGTTAAATGAACTGTTTTCTAAGTTTCCTATATAAATCTAATTATATTATAAAGAACATTGAATGAGCTATAAACTAAATCGTTGATATCAAGGTTATTTTTAGATTTCAATGTAAATAAGTATATTAAATAAATATATCATAAAAGTTTACTAGATTAGGAGAAACATTCAGCCTTGTTAACTTTATATCCCCAATTCATGTTATTTTAAAACATTTTCCTTAAATTCTTTTGAACAGAATAGTGATTTTATTCTTATTCTAGAGCAATTGCATTATTAATTTACATTTGTTTACACATTTCGTCGCGGAAGGAAATCAGAGGGGGTGAGCGTAGCTAGAGCTTTGACCGATTCGCAGCCAGTAAAAGGGCATATTTATCTTGGGGGAATATCGAATGCCCAAAACAATTTAGTCGGGGTCCGTTCCGTTCCGTTCCTGGTTCGGCAATGTGTTGTGGTTTCCGAGTCCTCACTTATGCAGTATTATTGGTGCCAGGGGAAATTTCAATGCATCAGCTCTCCTCCAATCGCACACTTAAAACTTAATTAAAAAGCTAATCAGGGGACACACGCAAATGCAATTTGCTGCAATAATTTTAACAAATAATTAAGAGCAAATTCAGAGTCAATTTGCACAGATTGTTTTAGGTCCTTGTTACATCTTCTAACTTCTTTAGTAATTTATTTAATTTAGTATCGTTCGGGCAAGGAAATAGCTATATTTTCGATAAATTCATTAAAAACGGTGTCTAAAAGTATGCCATTAAATATTTTGGGTATTTACGATTTAGAATCATACTTTTGAACATATATTTAATGCATTAAATCGATCTTTGGAAGTGCCATAATATTAAATTGTATTGAAAATCTAAAGAAAATGTATTATATGTATTATTATATGCATTATATATGTTTTTGAAATAAAACACCCAAAGTTCTTTGCATATAAACATCAACGTTTCTATGAAGGGCCAACGGATGTTTGACAAACATGTTCGCCACACAACAAGTTTGTTTGTTGCTTGAAGCCAACAGTGGTGAGTTTTAGTGTTTGAATAATGTATATAATGTCGCCGATTTGCAGTTATATTTAAAGATATAAGTAAAATAATGTTCGGGACGGTTTAAAAATAGTTAAATTTTAAACTTAACTTAACCTTTCTGTATATAAATGTTAAGAATGAAAGTTTCCTCCGATTAGTACTTGTTCCTACACCTATTCTTACATAGTCGCATCGCAACACGTGTATTTTCACTTTTATTCGTTAGTTTAAAGTTTCGAGAGTCATAAAAATGGATATAAACATGTGACGGAAGAAGGAACAAATCACACCTGAAGACTTAAACTTCTTTTACGAGACTTTGAGGCACAAAAATGCCCCAATAAAGAAGACTGCTGCAGCTGCAGCAGTCTGCCTGCAGAGTCAACGTTCTCGTCGAAGAAGGGGGCCGGCATAGAAATTTAAAGCCACCCTTAGGCGTCAGTACATTCTTAAAAATTTAGGACTCTGCTTAGAAGAAGATGTGCAACAAAAACCAGATTTTAGACAAAACCCTTAATGGCCCACAAAAACCAAAAGCATACAAGTTTCGGTCTCTTTGTTTGTTGGCTCGCCACCACCTTACCACCGGCAGTGCCGTACGTGACAGTGGCAAATGGCTTTAAGGCAGGCATCCCGGCATCCCCACCTGCTATTACTCAGCTGCAGTTTATGCCTGATGACACGGGCACATTCTGATTTCTTTTTCGTGTTAATTAAACCATGTATTTGATCAATAAATTGTAACACAAGGGTCTTCGCTATACACAGATTTGCATAATAAATACAGGGCTCGGCGAAGGGTGTGCTGTGTTTGTCCACGCAAGGAGTTAAGTTATGTTTTTTGGGGACCAACTGGACGACGGACTTACCTTTCCGTATATATTTCACAGCGGATTTGTCATAATTAGTTCTCTCTCGACGACACGGCGGCCTTTTCGGAGGCCTCTTTCGCGGGGTTTGTGTTCGGTTGGGTTTCTAGTGTAGAGTGGCGAGTGTCCCGCCATCTCGCAGTGGTTTCCTAACGAGCTACACTTTTGTCAAGTTGGTTGCTTACCTGCCTGGTCGTGATGTTTCCGCAATTATTAGTGTCAGTGCCTCCTGCTTTCGAGTGGTATCTAAGTGTGGTCCTCATTGTTTCCACGATGCGCCTTTTGGGCTCCGTCGTTTTTATAATTCTTACAATACCATGTAAACACACACATTAAAAAAAGCTGGTGGAGAATAAAGGATAATGGATGCGGTAAAGAAATGAAGGAAATCCTTCTAAGAAGGCCTAGAGAATTTTAATGATAAACTTTCTGGGCAGTCTCCTTTGCCACAGGATATGGTTTTTTCAAGCATTGCTTCCGATGTTTTGGCTTGAGTTTTATTAAATCAAGAAAGGAAAAGAAAATATCCTGTCTAAAAAGTCAGATTTAAGCTCATCCCCCACATGGACATTACCTCTTAGCTGTTTTCTTTTTTGAACTTTTGTTTATATTTACGTACTGTCTGGAGCCTATTTTCTGGTAGACAATTTACCAACATAAACACTGCTGGTTCGATGCAAATTTTGTCCTCTTCGGTTACACTTTTGAATTTGCGGCAAGGAAAAGTACACAGAGACTGTGTGAAAATTATGCTTAGGCAGCCAAAAGAAGAAAAGAAGTTATTGTTTGCTAACAAAAGCAGCAGAAACAAGGAGGTTTCTAAATATGTAACATAAGCTGATGGGATTTTTGTGTGAAAAATGGCACTTGACACTTTTTAAACTCTGATCAATGTAGGGTTCTCCAGATATCACTAGGCTTTCTGAAACCCTTAAGAAGATTTTTAATATTACTTTAAATTACTTTACAGGTTTTACTATCAAAAGAAACAACTGATGAATCAACAGCAGCTGAAAAACGGAAAGCGGACACCACGCAGGATGAAGACAATGCAAAAAAGGCCAAGTTAGACGACGAAAAGGAGCGCAAAATCAAGCGACCCGGTTTCAGTGACGAAAGATATGACGAGACATCGTATTACTTTGAAAATGGTAAGCTTACAAGGCTAAAAACTCCAGCATGTAGTTAATAATACCTATTTGCATGATGGACCAGGTCTTAGAAAGGTATATCCCTATTTCTTCACCTTCACAACATTCGCTAAAGGACGCTGGGTGGACGAGAAGATACTCGATGTCTTTGTGCGTGAGTTTCGAGCTGCTCCGCCAGAAGAATACGAACGCAGCCTGGAAGCTGGCAAGTTGACAGTTAACTACGAGAAGGTGCCCAAGGACTATAAAATCAAACATAACGATTTGCTGGCCAATGTCGTGCACAGGTAAGTGCTTGTAGAGAGACCTTTCATTTAAATATGCACACATTTGCCACACATTTTATAGACACGAAGTCCCTGTTACTTCACAGCCCATCAAGATAGTGTACATGGATAAGGATATTGTGGTGGTAAATAAGCCGGCTTCAATACCAGTAAGTAATTACTAGAGTAAACAAAATATCAACTGTTATTAAAGGATTGTTTTTTAGGTTCATCCTTGCGGTCGGTATAGGCACAACACTGTGGTTTTTATCCTAGCCAAGGAGTATAATCTCAAGAACCTGAGAACCATACATCGACTAGATAGACTTACATCTGGTTTGCTTTTGTTTGGACGCACTGCCGAAAAAGCCCGGGAACTGGAGCAGCAAATCCGAACCAGACAAGTGAAAAAGGAATATGTTTGCCGTGTAGAGGGACATTTTCCAGAGTAAGTCATATAGAGTAACAAAATCAATATGAATACTCATATTCGTAATATCCACAGCGGAATTGTAGAATGCAGTGAGCCCATTGACGTGGTTAGCTACAAAATCGGTGTTTGTAGGGTCTCGCCAAAGGGCAAGGACTGTAAGACCACATTTCAGCGCATAGGCGAAGATGGCGACTGCAGCATTGTTCATTGCAAGCCGCTCACAGGACGAATGCATCAAATCCGAGTGCATTTACAATATTTGGGTAACTAAAGCAGTCACTAGAGTCTGTAAGTTCATAGTAACATATTTCGTTGACAGGCTATCCCATTTCCAATGACCCTTTGTATAACCATGAGGTGTTTGGTCCCTTAAAGGGTAAGGGTGGCGACATTGGTGGAATAAGCGACAAACAGTTAGTTGAAAATTTAATAACCATTCATAATGCCGAAAATTGGTTGGGTGTTGAGGGAGAAATCAAAGGAGATATAAAAAGTAACACAGAAAATAATGTACAAAGCGAAACCAAGGCCGAGTCTGTGATATCAGCATCATCAAATGAACTAAATTTGCATGTAAGTATTAATATTCTTGCCTTTAAGTAATAATAAATAAGTTTTAATTTCAAAGGTTGCCACACAAACTTGCCATGAGGAACCCGATAGATCTTATGATCTCAAGAAGTCCACCTCAGATCCGCATTGTTATGAGTGCAAAATTAATTATAGAGATCCCGAAACAAAAGATCTGATAATGTACTTGCATGCTTGGAAATACAAGGTATATTTATTATTCTAATTATTATTCCATTTATTATTCTAATTATTTTAATGACATTAACGCTTATTAACAGGGCCTCAATTGGGAGTACCAGACAGAGCTCCCTGACTGGGCTTGTAAAACTCGAATTAATTACGAAGAGTTGTGATTCAATAAAGGTTTTTCCATTTTTTAAACTTAACATAAGTTGTACAAACATCTTTGACTTACTTGACACTGTAAAGTTTACTATATTAAAATGTTGTACAAAATGATGGCATTTCTTGGCTCAGTTCTAGTGTTGCCCTTAGTATTTCCTCAAAATCATCAGTTGAAAAATAATTTGATTGTGAATATAAAACCCGATCTGCTTGATTATTATTTAGAAAGTGGCGATGTACTTTTGGAGTACAATTATCCTTTGTGCGAAAAATGCAATAGAACACCTTCATTACTTGATTATTTAACAAGAACACATAATTTGACCGCTCTACATGCTGTTGTTTCAATTAATTGTAGGAAATATTTGCAACACTGCTCAAAAAATCAAATAAATAAAGTTCCTCAAATATTTGGTATTCGAAGAAATGACAGACCTAGACTTATACAAAATTCAGACAGTCTTTTGGCTTTTTTAAATAAAAATGGAAGGGAAAACGAGGAAATCTGCGAATTTGGAAAAGTTCTAAAACTGGAATTGGAGAATATTCACTCACATATGGCCAATAATACGTTCTTCATCAAGTTTTACTCACCAAGCTGTGTGTATTGCACCATCTTACGTCCAATATGGCGAGAACTGGCCTCCGACTTAAGGAATTACACAAAGGTATGCATTGCGGAATTCGATTGTTCGGCGGCAATGGAAACATGCAAGAACTTGTCAGTTACTCGTGTGCCTACCTTAATATGGTTTAAGAACGGACATAATGTGAAAAGATATAGGGGCAGCCTGGATAAAACAGAATTGCGAAAGTTTATAGAAACTGAGAACAGTTTTAAGAACCTGGATATTTCATCTGCTCAAAGAACCATTGTTAAAATAAGCATTACTTTGTGGATATTTAATATTATTGTAATTTATTTCTTGAAATATATAAAAATATAAAATTATATCAGTATAAATTATAAAAAGTATTAATAAATAATAAAATAATAAATAATATGAGATATGCGTACAAAGAGCCCCTCTAATGCTTATCGATAAATCGATAACTCTGACTGAATTCACCGATGACACACGGTGCCATCCCTGTTGGACATCTGGCGCAAATGCAGAAAACAATTCAAGAGCCTCTCCGCGCAAATAAGATATTCCCAGAATGATACACGACTTGTTGCTGGCTTGTTTAAGCAGTAGCCGAGAAGGACAAGGTGTCAAGAAGTTTTTAGTAAGTTTAAAAGATTCGCATATTGACCTGTGCTAACCTTAAGCTGTGGTTTCTTGCAGGACACCACAGCCGTGGACCAGTTCATCCATCCCTGCGAGTCGGAAATCTTTATGGAAATTCTCAACATCATGAATATGTACCACGAAGTGGTGCTATTTACCCAAATGTACAATAGTAAGCTAAATCTCAGCGAGGGAGCGGATCACAATACAGATCCCGATGGTATAAGAACATGCTCTTAATCTCTGCCAGATTTAGGTAAAACTAACTGTTTTTCCAGAGCTTTGGCATGGCTATTACACGCTGAACTTTGTGAAGGGCATCGAGAGTGCCCTGGAGGACTCGTACCATGAGATCGTTCGACTGGAAGCGGAATGTTGCAAAAAACAGCGCAACTCGCTTTCCTATGTGCACAATGCCTTGCGGACCAAGCTGCCGGTGCTGGTCTTCTTGCGGAAGCTCATCAGGGATATACAGGTGAAGAAGCTGCATGGATGCGCCATGCTGCACAGCCTGCACCAACAGTCCGAGCACGGAGATCTGCAGCTGGAAAGAGTTGTCCACAAGCAAGTTTCGAGCACTTGACGTGGTAATTTATTATATAAATAGTTATATATATCTCTTACAGAGTTATTAAGCCTGTGAAGTATGCCTTTTTCTCGAGCCTGGCCCACTGGATGCTCTTTGGCGTGATTGACGATATCCACTCGGAGTTCTTCATCAAGTTTATTCCAACGGAATCCGGCCAAGGCAGTGTGTGCAGCAGATCAACCTTAAGCTCTATTTTGGTAAGGCTTTTTCCCTTAGTAAATACTCTAAGAAAAATTCATATATTTTCCTAGATGGCCGAGCAAACCCCCGAGGACTATATTTGGCAGTATGAAATCAATATGAGGCAGTTACCGGGCTTCCTGTCCATCATCAGCGCTGAGAAGGTTCTCTTCGTGGGCCAAACTGTGCTCGTCTTCAAGATGGGACGAAATCCCAAGAGTAAGAACAAAATGAATCAAATGGCTGTCGAGCTGCATGAAATGTCACGCGAGGATATCTATGAGCTGTGGAGTGGGCGAGAGTCTGAGTTCTTTAAAACCATCCAAGATCTTAGCCACGATGATACGATCAATGTCTTTCGCATCGAGCAGGTTGTAAACGATATCAAGAAATATGTGAGCAGGCGCCTGTCGGAGATAGCCATAAACGAAGTGGATTTGGAGCGACAAATGGGTTTGCTGAAAGATTTTTACTTGCTGGGTCGCGGAGAGTTCTACTTGGAGTTTTTCTCGCAGTTGTACGGCACCATCGATATGTATACGGAAATGCGCTCCAAGAACTACACCAGATCGTTTGAGGTGAGCTTAAGGCCTCTTTATCTTACTAATAGTACTATTCCACTGCCTTTTCTTATACCTTTCTCGTGCATTGGAAATTTTCATAAGGAAAATTGCCCATATATTTACCATTCGCCCCTGAATTCCTTGCAGATGGCAGCTACTGGGCTAGGCATTACAGATGACCTGGAGAATTTCTCTCTCAGCAGCATACGAAACAGCGATGAGCCTGATGAAAGCTGCGATTTTCAAGTGCTGCAATCCCTGCACTTGAAATACACCTATGAATGGCCCTTAAATCTTTTGTTTTCGCCAAAAGCCATCGAGCGGTACAATAAGATCTTTCGATTTTTACTCATTATCCGCGGTCTGCAGTACCAAATGCAACGAGTTTGGGCAAAACAGACGTGGACGGAAAAGGATGTGCCCGGTGGCACAAATATCAGGGTGATGAATCTCCGCAATCACCTGCTCTTCTTCCTAAATAATATGCAGTATTATATCCAGGTGGATGTGCTTGAATGTGAGTAGCTCGTGCCAGGAAGTGCGTTCATGACAAATCTGTTTTACAGGTCAGTTTGAAATATTCGTGAATGTGATACGGAATAGGGCGGACTTTGAGGAAATACAAAGAGCGCATACGGTATTTTTGGCGAATGTGCTGTCGCAATGTTTTCTTCTTTCGGATACGAAAGACGCTCACCTGAATATTACCGCTTGCCAAGCCCAGACAAATCCCATTTATGGGACCATTCTCAAGCTGTTCGGTATATGCGAGAAATTCATAAACATGACGCAAGCGGGGGAAGCGGCAGATGATATCACAAAGGAAGTCAATCGGCTTGAGAAGGAGTAAGTATAATTATTTGAATATTACTAGCAAGGTCTTAAACTTGAATATTTCAAGAACAGATCGGTAGATCGAAATTACCTCATTTTATAATGAGGGCATTGTTACACTGCATCCAAATTCTTCTACGAATTATTAGGATTTTTAGGTGAAACTGCAGGTTTATCTTTCCAAAATGTCAGCTTCTTATCCACGTACCAGGTAGAAATACTAGATCGTATTTACCTTTACTTTAGAACATCGTAAGAAATGCATTAACCTATTAATCATAATAATAAACAACAACAATTGCCCGCTTCTTGCATTTCGTGTAACAGGCGAACAGAGATCAGAAGAGCAGCGATGCTTCTATTTATCTATGCGGTGACGTCAGTCGTTTGCTCTCTGGGAAGCGTACGGTTGGTTTAAAAAATCGAAGAGAGCCGCTCTCGTGAGAGCACTAAACAGTTATTAAATATGTTTACACTTAACTAATCCTCCTCCTACTGCATTCTGAGCGCCTGGTACATGAAATCATGCATTTGATAAATTTGTACTGTGAAAACTCATAATTGGGCACTTGTAGTTGCTGAAACTATAAAATATCTATATTATATTTCGCGTAACAGCTCACTGGAATGTAATAATAATAATACAAGAAATGAAACTTCAGTTTTGTATAGATTATAAGGCCTTCTATTAATTGTTTATATTTATTGCTTCAAAATAGTCCAATTAACTGATAAATAAACTTTGTTTTCTCTTTACAGATTTGGTGTGCAAATTGCGAGCCTCATTCAACTGCTTGTTGACATTAAGACATCCTCTTGCCTGGGTCCGCTCTCCCAGCTGCTGCTGCGATTGGACTTTAACCATTGGTTTAGTAAGCATCACTGCCAGCCTGCTTCCAGGCCTGATATTAGGTAATAAATGTAAAACCAAGAGCTTAAAGCTGCAGGCGCTTGATGTCCTCTATACGAAAGTCGCTTCTGTAAAAATACAATGAATAAAAGTTAAAATTGGAAATATACAAAAGTAAATAAGATAAAGTTATATTAACCTTAGTGTTAAAAATGTGCGAACTTCGTTGGGCGTCAAGTGCCAGGTGGACATTTCCTTGTTGTTCTCGGGATTCCAGTATTCAGAGAGCTCCGCTATTTTATCCAGATTTAAAAGCGTGGCTATTTGAGAGATGCGCGTCATCTTATCCCGTACCGACCATGATGTGGCGCCTGTCAGGTAACTGCCCAAGGCACGGACCTCCTGATCGAGGACCAGGCCGCCCAGCTATGGATCGAAAGAGATATTATATTTAAATATCTAATACTGCCACATATAATCACAAGTTCAATGTACATAGGAGCTTGAACAATTGAAAACATATAGCACTACAGGAAAACTTACCCTATTGAAGCTGATTTTCCGTATGGCCCTTTCCAATTGAATCGTTACTTCGGTGGCTAGAATACTTACAAGGGCATCGTAGTTCCTGGGACTCAAAGAGCTCTTAAAGGAGTTAAGAAGTCCATCCAATTGCACAATGAAAAACTGAACAAAGGTCTCGCCAGCCTCATAAGCAGCGAGTTCCTCCTAGAAAAGAACCAATAATGGTTATAATATAAAGTAAATATTATTTGGTGCATCTCACCTCATTCAAATTGTGACTATAATTCAAGAACTGATTGATCCAGGGATTGAGGCGCGGCTTAATAACACTGGACCTCAGCTGCTGCATTCCAAAATCAACAGTGGCCTTCAAGGCGTCCCGCACAGCCTTCAGTTCGGTGAGACAGCTATCAAGCAACTGACGCTCCACCGGTGAGGTTTGTGGAAATGTGCCAGCAATTTCCTGCTCCATCGTCTGCCACAAGGTCTCAATGTACTCGGTGGATATATCGGCATTGTTCAGTTGGACGAGAAAATTACCCCGAACTCGATCGGCGTCACTGGAATGTAATTTGCCCTGCTGCAGGGTTGTTTGAATCGCATTATATGCCTGGGCCAGGTCTATGTAGCCCGATGGGTAGCCGTTTTTCAGTGGCGCCTTTAGAGCAGCCACAAAGTCACCGTCCAAACAAGCAGCCACATTATTTATGACGGCACAGGTTCCATTAATGGACTGAGTGGTCAACGCTCGGCGTATAGACTTGCGAAGTATAAAGAAGACATCGTCTACCATGGACGAGCACTGTTGTCCGGGCTCATAGGCATCCAGGCCAATGGCCTTCAGAACGCTCTCCTCCATGAAGTATCTGAAAATGTATCAAGAATATTAAGTTATATTGTTTATGATTAATATGTTAAGGTAGGTACCTTTCTAGCAGCAAATAGGTGCTCAGAATCTCCTGCATTTGCCGGCGTAAGTCGGAGTTCTTCATTATCTTTTCATAGCGCTCCATTATTTCCATTTGCTCTTTTTCGGGCACACAGGTCTCTATGTGAACCTGCAAGGATTAACTCATTAATATGTAAATTCTGGCCATAATTGTTGCCTTCCTCCTTACCTGCAAGCGACGCCGCATGAATCGAAAGTACAGCTCGACCCTGGCATGCATCACAGTGATCTCTGCTATGATGGCATCGATTTCCTTGGGGTTCAGCTTGTCCACAGATCCACCCGATGGTTTGCGATAATGCCCCAAGGCTTGCATACTGCTACTTCCGCCACTGCCGCCGCCGCCGCCAGCGTTCCTTTGCGTAGATTCATTCACTTGCTTGCTGCGGTACTGAATCTGTCGGTTCTTGTTGAATTCCATCAGCAGGTTCTTGACCTCGGCATCGCATTCGTGCTGCAGTATGGCCACCATGTCAATCAGAGAGGCAGACCTAAGGATATCAATAATATTTTAGAAATGTAAACATAATGATAACCTTACACCTACGCCTGGCCATAGAACGCTTCAATAATGGGCTGATTAACCTCCACGACTCGCGCGAAGTTCTCCAGAATGGCAGTCAATCGATCGGCGTACGCCAACTGCATACGGGATTCAGCTTTGGCTATATCCTGGGCATTCCTTAGCTCCTTCTGCGCCTTAACCGACAGCTTCTGGCAAATGTAGGTGGCAAACTTCTCGATGCCAATGCGATGGCAGCCTATGAGCGGAAAGATCTTAAAGAATCTCTCCACCGAAGCCAAATCATCGGCCTTGACTGCCTCATCGAAACGCTTGGCAATAAGCACCCGTGTCTTTTCCGTGGCATCCTCCAGAGTCTTGACCGCATCGCTCACTGACGTTATAGAGCCCTGGACATCGTCCGCCGTGCGCTGCAAAAGCTGCTGATCCATGGCCAGAAAACGAGCGATGTGCGTTGCACTTTTCTCGTAGTCCTCCTCGCCGATGGCTTTCACCACGCCCTGGCTGCACAGGTGCAGGTCAATTAGGTCGTGAACCCTCTGTTGGCACTCGGAGGCCCGGCACCTGGCCAAATCCAGCCGGCGTACCTTGGCGCTCACAGATTCTGCCAACTGGGCGGTGTTCACAATTTGTGCATTCAACTTGCTGGAATCGTTGTCCACTGTATGGAGCAGCGTCAGGGATCGCCCAATGCCACTCATTTTGGCCTCTATCTGACATTGTTTGGCCAGTAGGGCTTCCAGTTTTTCGTTTACTTTTGCCTGCAGAAAGAAAAACATTTTTTATATCATCCAAATTCTTGTTGACATTGCGCTTAAACCTCTTCTTCGGCGATTCGCTGCAGGGTCTCGTCCACCTGTCCATTTGTGCCGATGTCCAGGGCGCTCAGTTGGTCCACTATACTCATCCTGCGATCATTGGTTAGGCGACGAGTCTCCTTATGAAGTTAAAAAATTGATTTTATTCAAAATTCCACTTGATATACGTGGGCAATGTTTTTGCAGGTAATAGGGATGGGCAGCCTGGGAAGTTATCGCCACAATTGTATCGGAATTTGGTATATCGATAAGCCAATGGAGGGAATAAATATATTTTTAAAATAAAATATCAGGTTTTACTTTAAACTTAAAAAGTAAAGGTGTTGTTATAGGTTCTATTATTGAATAAAATTTAAAAGAAGACGGCGTACTTACTTCGCCCACGATAAGCTTTTTAACAGCATCGTTGCAGTGTGACCAAATTAATTATATATATGCATATCCTTTTTCTCGATGGCAACTCTAGCTTTTCAAATCAGCTGGAAGTTAAATCGAAAGCCCAACCAAAATATTGATTAGCAATAATAGTAGCTTTAGCTTTAGCGTAGCGAGAACCACTGATTAGCTGTAGACATGGACTTCACGGGCTTCGAAGTGCGCAAGGTGAGCCAGAAAGCAGGCCAAGATCTTGAGCTATGCTAAATCCTTAAATCCCTTTTCAGTGCCCACCGACTGCCATGTACATTCCGAACTTCATCACTTCCGAGGAGGAGCAGCGCATCCTTAGCCACATTGAGCGTACGCCCAAGCCCCGCTGGACGCAGCTGCTTAACCGGCGGCTGGTCAACTATGGCGGCGTCCCGCATCCCAACGGAATGATTGCCGAGGAGATACCCGAATGGCTGCAGAACTACGTGGACAAGGTGAACAATCTGGGCGTTTTCGAGTCACCGCAGAATGCCAATCATGTGCTGGTCAACGAGTATCTGCCCGGTCAGGGCATTCTACCCCATACAGACGGGCCGCTATTCTATCCTATTATATCAACTATTTCGTGCGGTTCGCACACTGTTCTGGAGTTTGCCAAGCGGGAAACGGCGGCGGAGGCGGATCAACAAGCGGCGCAGCGCGAGGTGCTGTTCAAGCTGCTGCTGGAGCCACGCAGCCTGCTCATCCTAAAGGACACGCTGTACAGCGAGTATTTGCACTCCATAGCGGAGAACAGCGAGGATGTGCTCTGCGATCGCATCTGCAACTATGATCTGTGCGAGAACACCTACAAGATTGGCGATCACCTAGTCCGCCGCTCGCCACGCATCTCCCTCACCATCCGCAACGTGCCCAAGACGAGCAAGATGAAGCTTAAGTTTTGCTAGGGCGGAGGTTTCGTCATTCCACACTTACATAGCTGTTGTTAACTAACCCTAGATGTTGACTAACCGCACGTTAAACTGAGAACCCACTGAAGTCAGCTATGTTGCTCCTTATGGATGTGGCATCCCGGAGGAGCGCCTGTATCTTCCGCTAGTCGTTTAAGCACCAAGCACCACCACTTTCTATCAGAAGCAATCAACACAAGTTGGCCCACAAAAACACACACAAAAGTGCTTTATTTTAACGTTAAACATTATGTGTACATATTATATAGAAATGATGTATTAAGTGTCTTACGGAGCCATTAGTTGCGCCTTGATCTGAGGACAGGCTCGGAGCCGCGATTCCACCTGTCCCCATGCCGGGCGGCATTTAGATTTAGTTACGCGAGCAATTGTTGAGAGCAATAATCCAGCACACAAGGTCTAGATTTTTTGTGAAATATGTACTATATATATGTAGCTGAAAGATGTATATGTATGGGAGCACACTATGTACTCCTTGCTCCAAGCACCCGTGCCCCGTGCCCGTCTCCCTTCTCCCGTGTCCCGTGTCCAAGTGTATTTTTGTAACAGTTTTTTCCACCGCGCGCGCGCACCTACACCGCCAAACGAGCGAAGAGTTTGCAATAAACGTTACTGTCCACCAATTCTTCTCCCCTCTCTCCTTGTTAGGCCTCCACCTCCTGCCACTCCAGCCGGAACTCACGTTCGAAGACCAAGCGATCGTACAGGCGCACCTCGCTTATCCGCGCCGAGATGTCCAGCCGGAGCTCGCTCACCGCCAGATGGAAGTTCTGGCGCACCGTTCGCTGCTTGTCGGGCGTGAGTTGGTTCAGCGGCTTCCGGAAGATGCTGATAATGCGCTGCAGGTGGTACTCCACGCTGGCGCAGCGGCCGATGCACACCCATAGGTTCTCCGGATCGTGGATGTTGCCCGGAAATCGGGTACGCTGATCGAAGGGCGCCTTGCCCGAAAGCAGGGCACGCACCTCGGCCACGATCTCCTGGTGTGTCCTCAGATCGCGAGTGCTGAGGGTCGTGAACTCGTACTTGTCGCAGAAGTACATCAAGTCGGAAATGGCCACCCAGGGCTGGGAGCAGAGCGTCGTATGGTGGTTGGACCAGTTTGAGTAGCCCGCCGGGCTGGAGGATTTGCTAGCTGCCGCAGCAGAAGACGTTGTCGAGGTGCCGCCAGTGGGTGTTGGCGAAGTCTTTGTGGGACTGCCAGTCTTGGGTTTTGGTGGTGCATCCGAGCCATTTGTGATTGTGGCCCGTCGTTCCGTTCGCTGCAGCTGCTCCATTTCCCTCTCGTGCTCCTTGGCCCTCAGATAGGCTTCCTTCTTTTGCTGCAGCTCCTGGAGTTTGGTCAGCTTTGGGGGCGAGTAGGATTTAAAGACGCTGGGCGGTGGTGGGGTTGGTGACGAGACTAAAGGCTGCACACCCACAGCCGGCTCACCGCCATCTGTGAGGGCTGCCATAGAAATGGCATTTGTGTCCAGAGAGGCACTGCGCCCATACTTGGCCCGGTAGCGCTCCAGTGTGTCCAGCGAGAAGCTGAGCTCCTTCTTGATAGCCTTCTGCATGGTGGTGTCTCCGGGGGTTTTTCTGCTCACTTTTATGTAATCACCTTGGATGCCCACCGTTCGATGCACGCGTGCCGTTCCCCTCGAGAATTTACAAGCGAATGCGAGCGAGTGTACATTCCGCAACGGAAGAGCGGAGGACCGAGACCGATCTCTTTATTTTTATCTTTTATCAATCGGGCGCAGGCCATGTGCACATTATTTCGGTCTCTGCCAATACAATTTCGATTCGAACCAAACGAAAAGTGTATGGATGGATCTAGTAGGATCACATCCGATGGATTATTTGTGTTTGTTTTATATGTTATTCGCTGCTACGTCGGAGAAGGCGTTTCTTCTGTTTCTGCTTAATTATAATCTTCTGGAGCAGCCGCTTTGATAGCGTAAAGCTTAACTTCGGTTTTTGCCGCTTTTCTCCAGTCTTTGCGTTCCCCAAACGCTTGATCTTTGTTTTCCCAGAGCGCAGGCACATCTTTCCCTTAGCCTTGAATTGTGTTTTTTTCTTAGAGGCATCTTGTCCCGGCTTGAAAGCCACCACCTTGACTTGATCCCCAAACATTGCTTCGACATCGCCCCAGTCATATCTCTTCGGATCGTGGGAAACTGTGGACGGTTTAGATATAGCTTGATGCCACGACTCTGGGCGTGGTTTTGGGATTCGTTTTAACGCTTTGCTATGAGGCATTTTTAGGCAGAAAGTTCGGTTTTTCTTAAAATTAAATTTCTTGTTTGTTAGCTTCCCAAAAAATGTTGTTACTTGTTGACTATAGAATTAAGAGTGAGCTAGGATAGGCTCAAGCTTTAGGATTGAAGATTCAGATCTCTGGGCCTACTCTAGAATAGTTTTTTAAACACAGTTTTCAAGTACAAAGTTTACAGATTTTATTTCATAAACAATTTATAAATATTATTATTTGCAAATGGCACACTTCTTCATTTTTCGCATTAAGTACAAAACTTTTCTCGTTATTTAATCAGAAAATATAATATTTTTTTTACGTGTGTGCTGTGTGAACAAAAAATGCACAAAGTACATTTAATACTTTTCGTTTTCGTTTTGTTTTGTTGTTTGCCCGCCCGGGCCAGCTCTCTCACATGGACGTGGGGTAAATAAATATAAATCGACTTATAGTACTAGAAAAAATTTACAAAAATTACACAAGACACAGGACATAGATAGGACTAACTAGAAGAGTACGTTTAACAACTACATAAAGAACGGGTAAGTTGGCAGAAGGCACGGGGTATACACAGAGTGGATTTGTCCAAGTAAAAACCGTCTTAAGATTAGGGATTCCATAATTTACAATACAGGCGGTGGGCATCAGTCTCCCTTTCCTCCTCAAACGCAATACGCCGCTGGCACCTCAAAGATAATGTTGCCGGCATTATGACGGAAGTTTGGTATCTCCACATTGGACGCCGCCTCCACCACAATGGTGCGGGCCTTTTCACCCAGCCGGCAGGCTATGTTGTTGCTTACATTAACCCTTAGCTCGGTGCCAGTGATGCTGTAAGGGATCAGAGGTTAGTCTGGGGAAGGATAGAGTTGCTGCGGCTGAAACTTACTCATGGTACTTCTTGCAAACAATGCCCACAAGCTCGCCGATGCGATCTTCTTTGAGGGTGGTGTGCTCGCCCTGCAGGGAGAACACCAAGTCATTGTTCTTGGGCGAGTGGAAGACCACCAGTTGATCCCGACCAGGCGTTATGCTAATGGAAGTCAGCTGAGAAAGATAAATGATTAAAATAAGTTTAATAAGAAAAGGGATCCTACTTTAAAATCTTAAAAAAAAGAAGTATCTATTTACCGATCTATAAACTATAAAACTATAACTATGAACTATAAAATAAACTCACCTCTCTTATCGCAATGGATCTCTCCATGTTGCGGAATTTCTTCTTGATGCCCTCAAGCTTGTAAATGGTGGAATCGGTGACAATGAAGGCGCGATCTGCCTGCTTGTTACGATGATTGAATTTCTTTACAAAGCCGGAGAAGAGAACCTGACGGAAGGTTTCATTGACATTGCCGCTGGCCACTTGGTTCTTCAAATTACGCACATTGGTGGTGTAGGCATCGTAACCGCTGTTATCCTGCGAGTTGGCCAGATAGTCGCCCAGCCAGCGACGCTGCTGACCCCAGTAGGGTCTTCGTCCCGCCAAAGCGGTGGCGGCGATGATTTGCAGCCGAAGCTGGGGCCACTCACTGCGCGGATACTTGCGGAGGATCATGTAGGCACGCCAGAAATCGAAGATGCGATGCAGCTTGGCCTCCGCCTTCCGTCCTGCCAGCGGCGGCTGTGGCCATTGGATGCTCTTGCCATAATCCCGCATCTGCTTGGCTTTGCGGAAGCGATTGGCTAGCTCCTGGACGTAGCTGCGCAGCTTGTACGTCTTGTAGGCCCGCATAATGGCAATGGCCGCCTTCATCTTCTTGTAGTTGCGCCTGGCGATCCAGCCGCGGACTCGCTTCTGCAGCAGGGTCACAATGTGCGGAATCATCTCGTTGCGCTGCTGCTCCAAGGCAAACAGAGTACGCGGTGAGCGGATGAAGATCTTCGTGTGGCCATACTTGACGTCCTGGGCGAAGCCCTTCTCCTCGATGAGCACACGGACGCCGTCGCGTTCGCTGCCCGACCGGAAGTTGGGCCAGGTGTATTGCGAGATCATCTTGTAGCGCAACAGGAACTTGTCGTAACGCTGGCGGTTCACAAAGCCGGCGCGACGAACACGCACATTCTCCAGGAGGCCCAGATAGCGGACCTGGTGCTGCACTCGCTCCTCGTCGAACACTGTCGAGCTCTTGATGTCATTGGGCTTGATGCAGCGTACATAGAAGGGTTCCTTCTTCAGCAGCGTCACTACCAGATCGGCCATGGAGCGCTGGAACAGAGTGCCGGCAGTCAGAGGCCGCTTGGTAGTCTTCTTGATATCCTGGGCACCTTCGGGCCACATCTCGCTTAGGTTGGCATCCTTGGAGTTGTGCAGCAGACGCTTAAAGTCCTGATACAGCGTATCCTTGTTCTTCTCGATGAAGCCGTTGATGTTGTAGATCACATCGCCGGCATAGTGGGTAATGCGGAAGTCCTCGCGATGCTTGAGCTCCTTGTCCGTGGGCTTCAGCTGGCGGCTCGTGTAGTGGGGATGCTTGCTCAGGTTCTTGTCCATGGCGCCCAGCAGGGTGTCGTCGGTGACCTTGCCCACGCTGAGGCAGGCCTCGTCCATGATGGCAATGATGCCTTTGTGCGGTTGCTCCACAAGATCGCAGATGATCTTGTTGTTAAAGTAGTCAATGTTTGTCCACTCGATGCCCTCGCGCTGGTACTCCTCCTGCTCCTGCTTCAGCACCAGTTCTGGAGGGGATTAAACGATTAAAAAGGGGTTCTTATCCTTAATTCTATGAAGGATTTCCTTACCAATAAACAGCTGCTGCAGCTTCTCGTTGCAGTAATTTATGCAGAACTGTTCAAAGCTGTTTGAGTCAAAGATCTCGAAGCCATAGATGTCCAGCACTCCAATGACCGAGTTGAATCTCGCCTGGGTCTTGCTGCCGCGGAACAGGATAGCCCGATTGATTCGGGAAATAATCCAGGTGAACAGGCGATCGTAGATGGCCTTGGCCAACGCATCCTTGCCGTACTCCGCCTGTGTGGCATTGTGATCCTTCTGCATGACATTGCCACCAGCGGCAATGACACGTTTGGTCAGGGCGGTGGACAGCGCGGATTCGGTGACCTGGAGCAGCTTGGCAGTGGACTGAAGATGCTGCTTGTTGGTGATCACCAGCTCGTCCTCAATGGCTGTAAGAACGAACAGGGAATTAAATCAACTTCGAAGATAATTTTATTTGGTTAACTCACTTTGAAACTCCACATTTCCCAAATGCAGAATGGCCGCCACAGTTCGCCAGATGCTCTGCACTTCATCTGTCGAGAATCCCAGGGTTTTGAAGGCATTGCAAGTGCCTTTGTAGTCGGACTTCTCTGTCAGAATGTCCATGCTGCCCTGGTTCAAGTAATGGTACTTGCCCGTCTCCTTCTGGAGTTCATATTGCCGCAGTTCGTTGTCGTTGGCACCGCGGAGTAGCTGGAAATGAAAAGAGAAGGTATTAATTAAACTCTTCAAACTATTTTTAAATATATTCAGTGTGTGCTACATGTCCATATTATAACCCCGAGTATTTAGCACAGCAGACAATTAGTTGAGGCCCTAACCACAATTGAATTTCCGCTTTCAATTAGGTATTTGGCAGATTGCCATTTAACTTAATTATGGAGAAAGAAATTCCAGAGGTTTGAGCTTTCATTTCACTAGAACTTAACCTTAAATCATTGTTTTTAAGATATTACAATTCTTTGAAATGATAATACCTCTTTCGGCAAGTTATCAGCGAGGCAACATTATATTTCCGTCGATTATATCAGGCTAGATAACTTCTTGCTTCATTTATAACATTCTTTATCAGTTGAGCAAGACATAAACTGAATAATCAATAAACATCTACATACTTATCAGCACCCGAGCACTGAGGCACAAGTATTGTTTATTTGAAGAGAGTTCTTTCCTGCAAGCAGGAAGTACCTTTAGGTAGTCATAAATTATGTCTTGGCCAAACCTGGGAATTTATGACCAATGCAGCAGGCACTTTCTTCAGGCCCTCTGAAATTCCACAATGTGGCACAATATTTATTTTTAGTCAATTTAAAAATAAACACTAACAACTGTTTGGGAATGAATCCAAAATAAATATCACAGAACTCTGGCAAAAACCAGATCCAGCACTTGCTCTCAACTCGATTTGATTAAGTGCCTTCTCGCCAGATGATAAATGTGCTAAATGAGCTCTAAATTGATCAAATACCTTCAGCTGGATCGGAAATATCGATCAATTAGCACCTTAACACTTAAAATTGACTTGAAAAATGGGTGGGTTTTCAACAGTAGGTGTGTATATAGACGAACCAACTGTGACGCGATCTCTTTTTCTGGTTTATACGATGATGAGTCTTGGGGTAACGCCTTCGTTATCATTTTCAGAATGATATCATCCATTTAAAGATACCAGAGTCGGTGGGGAATATATGGTAAATTGGTTTGACACTGTCAGAGCAAGTAATTAAATTTTATTAATCGTTTTTATTATAATTGAAGCACAAATCCTCCTAATTTAGTTAACTTTCGCTTGGTTGTTTATTTATTTAACTACAAAAAACTTTGCCAGAAGTTGTGCAAATAACTTTATCAAAATTACTTGACTTGTGGGTCTTAAAGTCACAAATGTTATTTAAGTAAAATAAATAGTTAAGGATGATATGATAAATGAATGGAAAACAGAGCAAACATGTCTCAGAAAGGGTTGTCTTAAAATAAATTAAATGTATGATGTTTCATCCGTTACTGACCAAGCTCACTAATTACCGAATGAAAGTGAGTCTAAAAAATATATTTTCTAATAGCCAAAAGACTGTACTGCATACCATTCAAACAATTTATATTATTCCCTAATAAAACTGTCTCAAATTGCTTTAGCGCCCATCTAAAATACAAAATAATGTTTACACGGCGATGGGAAGGAAGGGAAGGGCCAGGCCCACGACAATAAATGTCCAAAAAAACCAAGACCAAGACCAACCAACAACCGAAAAACTAACAACCTGACACCCCCGAGTAATTGACGCCCCACTGACACACCCCATCCCCATTGTTAGGCACCATTCCCATCCCGTCCAGCTTTCGTCACCTGGCACGCGTCACGCTGACTCACTTGGATAAATATTCGTGCCACACACGAATAGCTGCCTTCACCTGGCTGGCTAGGCTATACATTCACTACTCACCTGATAGAAACTGTGGAAATTGCGCTCTCCAGGCTGCTGCTGCACCACTCGCGACTTCTCCAGCAGGTAGTTGGTGATGATGCCGCCCACGGGATCCGCCTTGTAGTCGAACTCGATGTCCATGTACTTTCCAAAGCGACTGGAGTTGTCGTTGCGATTCGTCTTGGCATTGCCGAATGTCTCCAGGATTGCATTGCTCTGGATGAGCACGTTCTTGACTCTGGAGGGGTGGCAAGGATTAGGGAATATTAAAAGGAATTAATCATTATAAATGTAATACAAATTATTATTATTATTTTGATAAGAAGTCTTGTATTTCAATGGATAAATTAAAGACTTCACTCTCCCTCAAATAACACCCCAAGAGTATGGAAAGTTTACAGATTAATATTAATGTTTTATTATTATTTCCAAGGCCCTAAGAAATACGCAATTAAAATCAAATCGACATAATTAAAAACACACAATCAAATTTCATAAATGCACACTTAAGAGCTCTTTTGTTTCCCTGTAGGAAAAGTAATTTAGAAAATGGCACTCGCCCTTAATCCCCCCATAGTAAATGTCATTTTAAATTTCATTCGAGGCACTAAAAATTGGCAATTTAGCTGACCATTGTGTTGAGCCGG
The DNA here is from genome assembly GCA_008042475.1 of Drosophila kanapiae. Taxonomy (NCBI): domain Eukaryota; kingdom Metazoa; phylum Arthropoda; class Insecta; order Diptera; family Drosophilidae; genus Drosophila; species Drosophila kanapiae. The sequence goes on from VNJM01002575.1 coordinate 80,136, forward strand.
GGGCTTGGTCTCAGCGATTTTATGGGGCACCTTAAACTACACCCAAGTGATAAAAAGAAGGTCCCCAGGAAGGCAATTAGTGGGGCAATTAATTCGGCAACTTAAGCCATATGATGTCACCGCGGAGGGGGTCATGGGTCACGCGACGACCATGTGAGCGATTATTCTATATCTGGAAATGGCGAAGCCTTGTCCCCAGCCTAATTGGAAGGCTACACTACCATCCAGACTCTCTCGATGGAAATTCCATGTTGCACGAATTTGCATGGCGAAACAATGGGCAACTGTAAGTGGCATTTTCCCGGCAAAACTAACATGTTATAGATCGGTTTGGTTTGGTTCCCATTGTCTGGTTCACAGTATTGTGATAACAATGAAAGCCGGTCGTCCATCAACCTAGGCATGCATATGGAGGGGCTTCAGTGTCTAAATTGATAATCTATTCTACTATATAATCAGTACAAACTGTGGGTCTACACTTGATAATTAAAAGCATTCGGTTTAGGTGAAATTATGAGTTGATTTTGTAATTAAACAGTTTTGTTTTTCAGCTATAAATATGCTTATTAATTTTATGAGATCTTTAAAAAATGCATAGCTATAATTAATCCCTTAGAAAACCCTGCTTCTTTGGACCTTTGGGGTTTTAGATTCTTCTTTATGTATAATCAAAGTTCTCTTTATAGTTCTACTAACTTCTTTATCAAAAACCTTAAAGATACATCCCAGAAGTTCAATATTTACCTCTCAATCTCATTCTGTCCCTGTGTGTTCGTCACCGCCGCAATGTACTTCATGATGATCTTCGAAGCCTCCGTTTTGCCGGCTCCAGATTCACCTGAGATCAGGATACAGGTGTCCTGCTGGCGCTGCTTGAGCACCCTGTAGGCGGCATCAGCAATGGCAAAGACATGGGGAGCATTCTCAAAGAGCTCCCTGCCCTTGTACTTGCGGATCGTCTCGGGGCCATAGATATTCATCTGTCTGTAGGGATTCATCGAGACGCACACCTCGCCGATGTATGTGTAGATGGACCCAACTTGGAACCTGCGAAAGAGTAATGGGAGATTGTGTTTGTAAATGCATTTTCCGTCGATGATTACGAAATCAATTTTTGGTTTTAGACTAAAATAAATGCTTCTCTTCTCCCCGATCCGGGGGGAGTGGGTGGCCAGGTGGGGAGCCAACCGCCCGTGGTTGGCGCCTGTGGCTTTCGATTCGGAAATGGTTTATCCAACAACCGCTGAGATACGGGTTTATATGATATACCTGCTGCACCCCGAGAGACGCAGCGATCAGTTTAATTGATGCCAGTCGATGATTCTGGATCAAATTTTGATTGACTGCAATGGAATCGAGGTCTCTATCGTCTCTATAAGCTATGTATATGCATCTGTATATAGATGCATCTATTTTGTATTCCATTTGTAAGGCGCCAAAAGATTGGGTCTACAGTTTGTTGTGTTAATAAAATGCATTCAGTTTCGGTAAGTGGGTCACTTTGGCTGGATAGACAATGAGAGGAGCGGAATGGGGGCGCACATTGAATGTTTACAAAAACTGACAAACTTTGGGAGTTTTATAGTTACTAATAGATAAGGTGGCTGGCATTCATTTCTATCAGCTATGAGTAAGGGATTTTGTAAGAATTTGTAGATTATGTTCTTTGATAGTTTTCCAAGTGAAACTTCAGCTTATCTAATCGAACTTTAGGGGGAAAAATGTCTCGAGTGTATTGAAAAGTTCCAGGGAAGTAACAGGGTTTTTTTTCTGGTTTAATCTCAAAATTCCACAAAGTCTAAGGATCTTAATATTATATATAGGAACTACTGAATTGTTGAATTGCCAACAAACGTTTTCAAGAACATTAAAAATTGTGCAATAACTATCGGCAAATATTTATTGGAATAAGCACTTGATTTTTACATTAAGATTTACTGAATTAGAAGAAGAATTCTATAATTTTCAGCAACATATAAAATTGTTGAACGATTTCTGAAGCAGAAACGTGTATTAATTTTATAAAATATAGGAAATTTCATTTAAATCTAATTTATAGATAGAAATATAACATTTTCGAAAGAAGTTGTAGGCAATAAAACTACGAACTTAGTTTTTCCGTTATATGAATATAATCATTTAAAAATTGATCCTAATATATTTTTCAAGTATGAAACAGCACCACTTTAAGTTCCCTGGCTTAGTTACCTAATAACTTACTTAATCAACTTTAAAAAGTAGCCAAAACTAAAGTGAATTTGCAATACTCCCCCCAGTGAACTCATTTGGAATTCGCGTGAAGCAAGTTGAATGCAAATTACTTTCCACAATTCCCTAGAAAATTAAGCCAGAGACCTGGCCCCGGCTAGAAAGACGGCCCCAAAAGTAAGAGTTACACCATTAGCCATTACCAGCTACAAATTACACCCAGATGAGCCACCACATAACCCATGTCCAGACCCAGACTGTGCAACAAGTTATTACAAAACGTTGGACGGAGTGGAGTGGAGTGGAGTGTTTTTCCAAAAACGAACAACAAAAAAACACCAAATTAAAGCAGAAAATTAACAGACAAAGAAACGGAGAAATTGTTGAAACAAAACCAAGCTAAGCCAACATGAGAGAGGAGAGTCTGGAAAGGCGATTAAAACAATACACTTAATACGCGCATTTGTTTGTATTTATGTTTTGGCTGCTGGCTTGGCTCGGCGAGTCTCTCCTCCGGACACACATGTTTTTACTTAACTTTTCAGTGCTTATTTATAGATGGCGGCTGGCTTTTCAGCTTTTTCAGGCCCACATCTGGGTCAAAATAGTGACAGGCGACAAATGACTAAATGCTGAACTAGTGAACTCTAGCCAAAGTCCAAGAAAGCGTTTAGCACGCCGCCAATGGGTCAGCAGCATTATGGCAAAAGGGCAGGCAGCAAGCCTCTTAGAAAACCAAAGCTAAAAAAAAACGTTTCCATTTGCGCGCTACTTCTACGATTTCCCCCCAGAAGAGTTCCGCTGCCATCAGTCACATATGGACAACCACCGGCGGAAGGGAGTGTGAGTGCTTGGGCGTGGGCGTGGAGGATCGCCCACGGGGCGCATGATTGACATAACGTCAAAAATTGTTTTTAGGCCCCGCATGACTTTCCACTTGCCTTCTGCGGAGGAGGCCTGACTGGGCTGTACATATTGATGGTTAAGCAATTGTTAAAAAAAGAAAAGAATTGGATTTTAATGGTCTGCGATTGAAAGTTCAAACAGTTCGTGATGTTTGAAAATAAATCTGCAGAGATTTAGGTGTGGATAAGGGGGGTCAATGATCGATTAAGGCAATAAAGCTTGAAAATTTGAATATTAGAAGTTTAAAGGTATACTAAAATCTGTGAATATATTTAATTAAAGTGTTGGAGGATATTTTAAAGGACTATTGTCCGCAAATAGTATTGATGAGACTTTTGACTGAGCTGAAATAGCTTTATTTAATAGATTGCTGGGCTTGTCTTTTTAAACAAACGATCTGAGTTTGCTTAGCCTTTATTTTAGAGAAATATTATATACTCTGATAGTTTTAAATATATTTTGTTTATATATTTTTTACTTATTCTGAAAAGACTCTTAGATCGGTATTATTTTCCTTATGTTTGTATTCTTTTTTACATTGAAATTCCACAGTAATACATCATTATGTATTTCCTATTCCTGAATTATAATTGTCTTATCTTCAGAAAAAACTGACTCATACCGCGCGAAAAAAACACCAAAAGGCTTATCATTCCATACAATTGTGGCGTGCATGTTTCACCAAAGATTATTTATATCTTTTATGTACTCAAGTGCCAAAATACATGATTTCTGGTTCCCCTCTTTTGGAAGAAGTCAATCCCCCTAACCGAAACATAGCCATAATTTAAAGTCTGATGGCTGCTGGCTTCGCACATTCTCATATTCATTCTTTCGCGCACTTCATAAACTCAACTTGGGTTTTATATATTATTCATTATTACGATTTGTCGCTGACTGTGAATGTCTTTCTTTATGCAGTGCCGCAATGACGTAATCAAGATAAAAGCAGAAAGAGAAAACAAGTAAATCGACAGGCGTTGTTTGTACTTCGAATATGCATTCATATATGTATATTTGTAAACAAAGTTCCAGCAACAATTGGTATTACGATTCTGTTAGTTCTACTATTAATTTTACTAATTTACGAGACTCTGAGTCATCTGATAGCCTGAGCACATGGCAATGGCATCTAATATTACTCAATTTAAGCTTGTATCAATAAACAAATTGTCGGCTCTGAGTGCCTAACAAGTTAACGCCTGACTCAGAGTGTTGTCTGTTCTATAAGGGGGATTTGCATATAGCCAGTAATAGTATATTCAGTTCCCGCTCCTCCTCCGCCCGATGATTCATTCAGAATTCCTCAAATCGTACTTCACACCAGACGAGAAAATCAATAAGCTAACAGTGCAATTTTCAGGGGCGTCTGACGTCATATAAATTGGTCAACAATAGACTTGACTTGGCTTGGCTTGGCTTTATTACTGGGTCAATGCTTTTATTCGCTTTTATTGAGGTTTGTTTAGGCTTTTCTGATATCTAATTGAATTTAGACAGAAAGCTGAAGCATATAAAGATATCAGAAAGCATGGGAAGGGAAGCGACTTAAGGGGAGATATATATTAACTATATTTCTTTAAGGCTTACAAACATAAGAACTTTTAATGCTGTTTATGCACTTCTTACTCTGTGAGGCCTTGAATACCATGTACAAATATAATGGCAAAACTTTCCTTCCCTTTTCCCATTCACTTTTCCTCTTCCGCTGGCAAGAAGGAAACATAAAATAATTATGAAAAAGTCTGCTCGTCTGGTCTGCTCATGTGTGCGCGGGGATAGGTCAAGTCTTCTTTGCTAATTTTTTGAATGGCTGCCAATAATAGCATTTATGGGAAACCACACCACCAGCTGTATCATCTCAGCGTTCTGGGGAAGAGCGACCGCCCCCCTTCAATGCCTTCCCTGACCATCTGTATAGTTTTCCACAAAGGCTTTTCAACGATAGACTTTCCATTTTCCCTGCGATTCCCGCGATTTGCGTAATGCGCAATTGCATCTTGGCCGGACCTGGGGTCTGCCTTCGAATTAACTTCAATTTACACCCGACGGAGAAAAGTCAGACGCAAATCAATTAACAGGAGCAGAACGGACGCCGGCCAGAGACCGCTAAAGAATTGTGTAAACGAAATGCAGATGCCACTGGTAGCTGCTCCTCCGGCTCCTCTGCGGACTGCAGCAGCTCCAAGTAGAAGTAGAAGTTATTGCAATGCGAATGACAAACATTGCCGCGGCTCTGGGTAAACAAACAGGGCAAGGCGGCATCGTAGTCTAGACTCTGGACTCTCTCCAGACCGACGATGGGTACTCAGGTCGTTCCGTTGGCAGGCCGGCAGGCAGTTCAATGGTTTATGCTTTTCTTCCGAGAATTTGCACATTAACCAAGAGTTTATATAGCGTGGAAAAGAGGGAAAAACACCGACAGAAACCTGGCCATCAAATCAAAGCAAAAGGTGCCGTTATGTAAATGGATTTGGTTTCCGTTCCGGTATCACAAGTGCTTATCTTCGACTTCAATTGGCTCTGTTTTGATAGGAAGCTTATCAGGGCCCTCCACACAAGGTTAAAAAGAGGGTGAGGACTGGAACTGGGGCCTGGCCCTAACAGATGAAAGACTCGACACTCCCTTTGAACTATTATAGATCCAAGACAATGCAACTCCGACTCTCTTCCTGCACTCTACAAATAAACAGACAATCTTCGATTGCAATCGGATATCAAAGAAGCTCTTAATAGCTTTCTTAGTTTGTACCCAGGAAGTGTTTACCTTTGGGCGAGATTTTTAATAATTTCCAACATAACAAAAGGGGGGATATCACACGGCTATAAACGGTCTGGGAAAAGGTATATAATACATACAATTGGCAGGTGGAACTATTTACGGAACCTAATCCAATGGAAGGTCTTGCATAACGCCAAGTTCGCCAGCAATTCGCTTATCACCTTGGCAAGTAAGTATTGCCCAGGGCTATCGAACTATAGTATATATGGGGGCCCATATATGGTAACCGCTTTTTGCGACAACTTCTGGCACTTTGCTGGAAGAAATGTGCAATCTTATCGGGCCTTTAACACCGCTCCGAGACCAAGTACATAAATATATAAATATATACAAATGGAATGTAGCGGCGCCGAACTTAGTTTCAATAACTGGAAAACTATAAGAAATGGGGTTTTTCTTTTTCAGCGTTGATAAATCGACAGTATCAATCGGGGCTGAGGCGATAACACCGCTCGATGGCAGTGTTTTTTTTTAGGGAAAATACACCAATGAAGTGACACTGGCATATCAGCTTTATATTCTTGCTTTAAATTCTGGAATGGGCTCTGGTTAGCCCCTTCAAAAGCCACTTCACTTCGCTCAGTGTAGTTTTTATTGTCGCCTGCGGAATACTAAAATCTAAGCCTTGGCCAAAAAGTAAATAAAATAAAATAGGAGGAGAAGCATTTAAATGAAACTGAAATGCAGTTTGTGTCGTTAACATTGAAAGTTGATATAGCGTCACTTATGTGTGAATCATCCTTCTATAGTTCGAGTGAGAAATCTCTCAAGTTTTGTTCACTTCACTTGGTTTTATGATGAGAGTAAAAATGTTGAGGGGCTCTCAATAATATGGGATAAGTATATAAATATATTTCTTTTGTCAGAAGGTCACATTCCATACTACATTTTTTTTATTTTTATTATTCTATAAATAATACTTAAAGTATTTTATTTCATTTGAACATGTAGTTGAAAGGACAAAGACCTTAACTTTATTAGATGGCTATTTTAATTAATTTTCTTTATTCAAATTATATTATTCCACAATTAAAAATGCTGCCATTCCGTTTTCAGTTTGCCAAAAATATACATTTTCCTCGTTGTCAAACACAAATCACTTCATAAAATCCACACATAATATAAAATATAATATTCAATTTATAGCCGCTATAAATGTTTTTCCTCTAGGGAAACGGCAGTTCATGGAAATCTCGTCGAGTGCAGTAAACACCAGCTCCCGAAAAAAAAGATCAACAAGGGAGAGCAACCGAAATATAGGCCAAATAAAGGCGTAAACAAAAGGGGAAAAAGAAAACCCATACTATTAGCTAAATAGACACAGAATGAGCCACTACTTGACTTAATACTTGAGCTACTGAAAGGGTCAAAGGGCAATCAATCAGGAAATTTACGAGGCTCTTGGCCCTCCCCCGAGGACACTTGACTTAATGGTGGCCCATAAAATCCAACTCCTTCGCTGGAAGCTGTGAACTTGGACAGAGAACAGAGATCTTCTTGTTCTTTTTTTTTTGCTTGAGATCTTTTGAGGAAACTTTTCGGGCTGCTCAAACAAGTTTTCTTGTCTCCCAGCACATTTTTTCCTACTGCCTCTTCTACTTTTTTGTGGGTGAGTCTTTCTCTCTTTCGGCCAAACTGACGCCATCAACCGGTTCGTGTTGGCATTTTTATTTTTCTTTTATTTTTTCGGCTGTGTTATTGTTGATTCGAGTATCTGCAAGATACACAGTGTGAGTCAGTTGTACCTTTTCATATCCAAGTATTGAATTTTTCTAAGAAAATATATATACATATTTTGTTATATTTCAACGCCAACAACTTGTCACCTTTGAATGTGATTGCCAAAGCAAGAGATATAGCATTCAAGTCGTAATGCAGTAATTCCCCATTTGATTGATTTACCTCCGAAAATGAAAGCGAGTTTTCTATTTTATTTCATTCACGTTTTCATGCGCTTGTGCGTTTTTTCATTACATTTTCGCTTTTGGCGCGTTTTTGACCCTCAATTTGTTAGGGGGGTTTTCCTCAAATGGCTTTTCCGCGTTTCCTGATAAATATGTAATAAGTGAGCAGCAAATTGAATTTGAGTTATGTTATGATTATGACGATGATGATGAATCCATGTTGTAAGATATTACAAGTCGTGTCTCGATTATGCAATTAATCCAATTTACAATATCTGCGGTTGATAAGCGACCATCAAAGTGGGTTAATGCATCTCTTTGACAGTAACTCGTATTTAATGATGGGTTTAAGCGCAGCTCGTGCAATCAAGCAATTAAGTTTTAAGGCTATTACCAACTGTGAATGATGCGACTTTTCAATATAAATACAAGTAAGTACCAGCTGGCATTGCGATCAAATTCCTTTTCCGATGACAGCTCCTCACTCCCTTTTTTTGGGGCTTATCAAAGCCTACACATCGTAAGTAATTAAATATATATATTTAAACGGCGATAGATGAATCAGTATTGCACTGGAATTGTTGCTTAAATAACCGAATGATTCAGTCTAAATGCGTTTATTTATAAACATTGCCAAATGGCCAAGCGGAGCGGCCAGCAAATAAGAGTATCCCCTTTCCACATCGAAGGCATTATCATAAAAAGGTCTCCAAGCGAAACCCCATATTTCCACAATTTTGTAAACCTCTGCTAATCAGTTGAATAAATATGTGGACTCGACAATGCGGTGGCGAGAACTTTTCCAGATAATGATCGTTTTTACATGAAAGTTAGCCAGCCATGCAAACTAGCGACCCGTGGAAGAGCAGCGCGGAGGAGGGACTGAAACTGCCACTAAGGGCTACGAGTTCCCTCCCCTCCCCTGTAAAGGAAGCATACATGCAACAAGTTGTTGACACACGGCATGAAATGAAATGAAATGAAATGATATACGGGGCATCCAAGTGGCCCGTGTGGGCTGTGTGTTTGTACGTGGTAGGGGTTAAGGAACTTAACATAGTGGAGCCCCTGTAATGCTACGGCAGTAACCACCTGGAACCACAACGGTGGCCACACAAATATTGACACTCTGCTGGGTATGTCAATGCCAGGTGGTAATTGCTAAGGGATTTACTTTTACTGGAACTAGATTATCAGGCTTATAATAAAAGTAAAATAAATTTTAAACCTAGTATATAAAATATAGTACTTTTCTTTTAGGTATAAACCATTCTTCATTCCTTTGAAAACCCTCAAAAACTCTTATCGTTTGTCCTCAAAATTAATCTCAAATTTCCATAAAAACTAAACCATTTAGGAAATCCTCTTCCCAGCTCACATTTTCCACTTCCACTAGTTCGAAAAATTAATATTAAAATGCCCCTAATGAATGCATTTAAAACCGAAAGTCATGCCACAAAGAAAGACGAGTGTTAAACACTCTAAATGAGCATGCAAATGGGTCCATTGAGTGTGCCCTCGAGTAGAACCAAAAGGCATGACGCCATGAGGCTCTGGAAACCGGCGGCGGAGTTTAATTGAAAAGCCGATAAAACAAATCCAGTTTAATCAAGTCGGAAAAGCCGAGAAGAACCGCAACCAGTTTTTCAATGTGGCGCCGAGCCACAGAGGTGGCAGTCGATCAAACCACGAAGGAAGCCTTGAACTAGAACCAAGCAGCAAGCTCAAGGAAAAGTGGTTCTTGGAGGGGCTGGTCTGGGCTGAGACAGGCTTTGGTGGCGATGTCGGAAAGTATGTGCGTATCTACTATATATAATACATTGTATATGTGGTGGGGAAGTAAACAGAGGACAAGGCCATCGGTGGAATCAATAAACACTGCAGTCATTCGCCAAAAGGAAAACTTTTTGTAACTTTGTAAGAATTTATTGGGAAGTTTTAGCTAGTAACTAACTAAAGTATTGAGATAACACTATTCCAGTAGAATTAATATTAAAAACAAGTCATTGAATACAATAAGAAACATTTAAGGAAACTAACTTTAAAAAAAGGGTTTTATAATTTTCAATTTATTGATTTTCAACTGCTTATCATATTAATAAATTATGAACTTAAATAAACGCTTTAGTTTGCATGATTTACTGATTTAAAAGATTATATGAAACTCAAAATTATAAGTATTTAATTAAGGCTGCTATATAGATTATAAAAACTAGAACATGCTTTTATTAAATGTTACGAACTCTTTTACATTTTTCCCTATCAAAGCCTTTATACTATTTAAAAAATTATCCTTTTACCTAAAGAATTACCACTTTTTAAACAATATTAGTTGCCTTACCTTTTCCTCAGGTTATCCATAAACTTCTCCATGGACACTTGATCCAACAGGACAAAGTCCTGGACTCCGGCTTCCCGCTGCATGGCCATGTTGATGTCCTACTCTCCTCCTTTTTGTTTTGCTCACGATCGCAGGAATAGAGAGGTGTTGAGAGAGAGCCCGAAAGAGGGTTGCTAATTGCCGGCTGCAAGGGGCGAAGGTGAGCGAGACTCAGGTAACACTCAGTGGCCGTTGGCCCGATGATGATCCGATCCAGAATGTGGCGAAGAAACAAGGTAAAGAAGCAGCACGGCAGCAGCGTTCACTTGGCTTTTGTTTTGCTTGTTCGGTTTGCCTCGCCTTTCGCGTCTCGTTCCGAATTTCAAATATATATTTACTATATGTGTATATATGTTTATTGTAGTTGTTGCCGCTGGCCAGCGATTTTTATGTTTTATGAGCCGATTTTCGGTCTCTGCTGCTGCTGCTGCTGCTGATTGCGACGAATAATTTTCGCTGTGACAACAGACACGACGACGAAATCGGTTTCGGATTTGGAATCAAACGAAGAGCGTCTCGCCGAATTAATAATAAATAATTTTGGCCAGTTCGCGAAGGCTTCGTTCAATTGGAATTAAACCAGAACAAGATCGGGGAGAACACAGCAATCAGGAACCACTCTCTTCGCCGCACTAAATACCGCAAGTTTCGCGTCGCTGCCCGAGGTAAACATTTATTTTTGACGTGCTGCGATCTGGTCTCGAGATCCCACAACTCGTCCGGAATGCAGCCGATGGATAGCTTTGGTCCAGCTGGATTTGGATTTCGGCGGACTCGGAGTAACAACCGCGCTCGACCAGGCAAATTATTTTCTCATTGGGAATTCACGAAGTAACCGGCGACACAACCGTCTTCGTTGAGTATAATTTTTGAACTGGATTTTTTTGAACTTGCGCGCATTTCAATTCGATCCCAAAAAGTCCACAATCCACAATTTAAGTCCACTAAGTCCACATGCTGCCGAAGTGCTCTTTTCGGTTCGTCTTACTCGGGTAAATACACGAAGCGCACTCTCTCTATGTTTATCTTCTCATTTGAGGTGAAAATATTAAAAAATACTGTAGTTTTGTATATCTTACAAAAGAAATTTTGCAGTGGTTAACTAACTATGAATATTTTGTATATAACAATATAATTAATATGCTATACTTCAAAATATATATCAAAATTGAAAAATTTAAATATAAATATATCGATATTTTGCAAATTAAAAAACATTCGATATTTATATCGTGGCAAATTTTTTGACAAGGGTGGCAACGCTTTCCATAGAACAGCTGTTTCGTGTTCGCGTAACATTTTATTTAATTTGTTGTTTAATTCGGGATAAGATGAATAAAATCACACGTGCCTTCATTAGCGTCCTGCGGCAGAGCAGCTCCTCTGGCGCCAGCAGCTCTCTTCTGGGCCGCCAGCTCTCCTACAAGAGCGATTTGTCGCTGGACAACATTTACCCCAGCGCCCGCCTGCAGCTTTACACGCCGCCTCCGCCGGTTAGGAATCGGTTTCCTGTTCGCAAATTACTTTCTAATAGTTAAATTTTCCAGCCCCCTGCTCCCAATAACAAATTCAATGGCTTTATACCCATGGACAAGCTGGAGATAACCTATAGTCGCAGCTCAGGACCTGGCGGTCAGCACGTGAACACTGTAAACACCAAGGTGGACCTACGTTTCAAGGTGGCGGAGGCCGAGTGGATTCCCGAACAGACGCGCCAGAAGCTGCTTAAAGTGCTGGCCAATCGGATAACCAAGGAGGGTTACTTTTACATCAAGAGCGACCTCACACGGTCCCAGCAAATGAACTTAGCTGATGCCCTCGAGAAGCTGCGCACCATTATACGTTCCCAGGAAGTAGAAGCTGCCCCGCCCAGCGAGGAGACGCTGGAGAAGCTGCGCCGACGCCAGGAGCGAGCGGCACGTGAGCGACTTCAGGTGAAGCGAGGACGTGCCCAGGTCAAGTCCGATCGTCAAGGACCAAGCGGCGTTGACTTGTAATTATTGTTATTGGAAATTGTTGCACAGAGATTTATACATTACACACATAGAGACACTTAATGGAGGTGTTTTTGGAACCTAGTACTTAACTACTCTTCTTCGCGAGCAGGCGTGACCGTAAAACGCTTAGTGCTGGCCACCTGAATAATGGTTTCCCTTGGCTGATCTTCCTTTGCTGCCTTCGAGGGCATGCTAGAGAAACGGGGTCGCTGAAGGATAAGAAATTATGAGCAAGGAAACGCAGATTAATAAGCAAACTTACAGGTTGTGGCGGACTCAGCTGTATGGTGACATCGTGACTCCTTTGCGAGGGCCTGCTAACCACACTGTGGCGTTGCTTTCGCTGCTCCTCTGGCACCTGGCCATTCTCTCTCCGCATCGCATACAACTGCTCCAGGCGATGGATGGTGGAGAAGCCCGCTGCGCCGGGATGCTGCATCGAAAAGCTGTGGCGATTGCTCAACGGCGACCATGTGTGCTGGTAGCCCGTTTCATCCAGGTGACGCAGGAACTGACGATTAAGGGAGTTCAGTGCCTGCTGATCCTCGGTAGGCAAATTGGCCAACAGCTCGTCCAAGATCTCAGCCTCGGTTTCCACTTTTCCGTGTCGCACCAGCTTGATGTCATGCTTCCAGAACTGCCTGTTCTTGCGACCGATTACCGGAGCAATCTCCTTGACTTTCAGCACCAGGATGCCCATCAGGTAGACGCACAGCACATTGGACAGCGTCAGACACATACTGATGCTTCCCAGGACGGCCAGCTCCTTGGCCTGGTTCTCCGAGTAGCGACGCGACTTGATCACATCCACATACAGGGAGTCGTCGTTCTCGAAGAACTTGTAGATGCACGCCACGGCCCAGAGGAGTCCCGAGTTAACGGCCGGTGGCAGGAGGGAGGCGGATATGGCCACACCCACCAGGGAGCCAATATTGCCACCGAGGATGCCTATTGCGGCCGCCGCTCCCGAGGGTATGGCCGTAAAAACGCCCACAATCAAGGAGTGAAGATCGCAGCGCGACAACATCTCCTCGGTGAGACCCTCACCAATGCCGTACTTGTGATCCGTGGTGCAGACGACCAGGCCGAAGAGGAAGCCCACCAAGGTGGCTGTTAGGATGCCAATTAGTTCGTTTAGCATGCCCAATTTCCGTAGAGATTTATCCTGGATTACAGTTCCAAATATGGCGGCGATAATGGGACCCATTAGCGGGGATATCAGCATGCTGGAGGCCAGGAAAATGGTGCTGTTCTCCACCAGACCAAAGCTGGCCAGAACTCTGCAATGGACAGAAGGGTAATTTTTGTTGTTACAGCTGATTTATGATGGTATGCGATTTCAACAAAGACAAGAGCTGTCCAGCTTGTTCCGAAGAATTTGTAATAGTGAATGATTCATATTATTACTAATTCTAGCTCTGGTTTCTTGTCTTATTAAAATAATTATAATTTTCAGCTTATACTCACGCTGCCGAGACTAGAAGTATGCAAAAGTCAAAGGTTATAGCCGCATCCTGTCGCACATCTCGGACTATTTGGGCAACATTCAAGCGGGAACGTACCGAATTCATAAATTTATTCCAAATACCCTGCTTCTGGGCATTAATTTTTCTGGAAAAAACATAAATCTTTAAGCCTCGAAACTTAGCATCAGTTATTAATTAACTTTACTCGCTACTCGAGGGCTGATCCGCCGCCTCCTCCTCGAGGGTCTCGCGCTGAGCGTACGATCTATTAGCCAAACAGCTAACCACAGACACCGTGGAACCCTCGCGATCACCAATGCCCCACTCCTGCAGGGTCTCGTACAGCTCTTCATAGCGCTCGTCGAACTCCATGGAGAAGCTGACGTGAAAGGCGTTCCCCTCCAGACTTCGCAACCAGACGGCGTTGGGGATGTGAAATTTCCGTAAAATCCGGTGGAGAACCTGTTCCTGATCCGTATCCAGAGGCATGTCCTGCAACTGATCTTGAGAACCGCCCTCGGATGTCTGAATTTGGATAATGGGTAAAGGATCTTGGGGCTTTCTCTTCGAATTCCTAGGCGTTTCTTCCGGCGGTGAATCCCCTATGCGTATTGTGGGCAGACTATCGATCGTTGAAGCTCTGCTGGCTGTCCTGGTGGGTGTGTCGGTTATCTCATTGTTAACCACCTGAACGAAGACCTCCTTCAGGCGATCCTCCTCCGCCTTGGTGGGTATGGTGATCGCGAAGAGCACGGCTGATGTTCCAGTCATTGCGTGTGCGAGGTCGGAAATGATTTTCCGCCGTATTCTGTGTTTACACTACACTTTGTATTACAAATCGATCGAGTGCATAATCGATGCACAAACACACACGTGGACGGGAGACGGACACCAACACGAACCGGCAATGCAACTGCACTGATCTTCTTTATACTGGAAGTGGAGGTAAGCAGGCGTAGTGATCGCATCGAAGCCTCGCTTGTTATTGCTCACGCTGATAACGGTTCTTAACTCTGGCGCTGCTCTGCTTCTTTCCAATCTGACAGTCACCGGAAACGGCATGATTTTCACTTGGCCATATTTAGGGTATTGGCAAGACTAAGCTTTCAGTCAGTTCCCGCCTTCCACTTGAATTTTAAAAGAAAGATAAACCTTACATTTTATAGAATTCGTTTTGGAGTTGCTTTGGAGATCACTTTCAATGGGGAGGCTCTTGAGAGATTTTTGGGAGAATTGCTGCCCTTTAAGGCAGATTCTGTTGCCAGGCTCTGATCTTTTTAAAATAATTTAATTTAAAGTAATTTATTGTGATTTAATACCCTTTATATAATTAAAACTTTATAAGCAAGCGTGTGCCTTTCAGTTAGCTCGGAATCCCCTTCGATCTGCCGGTTAAGGGGCGCTACGCTTTAATTGCTTTTAACTCGACAGAAATTTAATTAACCTCCAAATGCCGCCAATTTTAACGATCACGCCAAGTCTTTTCAGCTTTAAACGAACAATATAGCACTCATAAGCTACAATTATAAGCCATAAGTAGCAATTTCTACAAGGTGTCAAGCTTTACTACGTAATTAAGGAATGTTCTTTTACGAAGGAGAACTATTCCTTATCGTATTCAATATTCTCCTCAAACCATGCCTCTGAAACGCAGGGTTCAAGTTTACTTAATCGAAAACTCATGATATGAATGTCTATATGCAGTCTGCTGTATTATAGATCGAAAAAGTGTCGTGCTAATCGCAGTTGGAGCCCATTTGTATGCAGGTATGGCGATGTCATTGTCCGAGAAAATTAAAATACAGTGAGCGCGTGTGTGGTGGTGGAAGAAACAAACTTTATTTGATACACAGTCATCGTCATCATCAGAGTAGCTTCTCGTATGTACATAGAGGCAAATGCAGCGAGAATGGAAGTGTAAATGCCACTAAAACTGACTAAAAAATTGGAATTGCACATTAACAAGGTTCTCTTAGCTAAAGCTAAAAGCATTTAAAATGCATTACAACTACGATTACACATGCGATTCATGTAGGCCTTAGGGTATAAAAAAGGTGCAATGTTGATTTTCCTATCTCTTTTGATTATTCCCGTGTTCTTTTCTCTCTTTTCTCCTAAACTAAAGCCGACTCGTCGTGGGTTTTATCTTACAAATTAATTAACAGCATATTATTGGGCAAAAAGGCAAAGCTCCTGACACAACCCGATGATGCTCAGTCGCCTAGAAGCGAATCTCGTTGCGCTGCACCTGATCGTACACCTGGGGCGTGAGCAGCTCGTACCGTCCCTTGGCCGTCTGATAGTAGAGAGTATCCTTGATCGCGTTCGGGTCGTAGCCCTCCTTCTGCAGGTCCACCTTGCGCAGCTTGAACGTACCGGTCAGGTCCACCTTGGTCAACAGACGGATGATCTGCGGCCGAGCATAGGCGGGCAGCACCTTGGCCAGATTGCCAGCAAAAACATCGAGATCGAGCTCCCGCTGTGGATCGTAAATGGCGGCCATGCCGGCCCTGCCCTCGGTGTGCGGAATGGTTATGCCGTAGACAACAGTATCCTTGTAGCCGGCCACGTTGCTGACCTGAGCCTCCACCTCGCTGGTGGACACATTCTCGCCCTTCCAGCGGAAGGTGTCGCCGGTGCGATCCTTGAAGTACAGATAGCCCTTCTCGTCGGCCACCAGGAGATCGCCGGATAGGAAAGCCATATCGCCGTGCTTGAACACATCCTTAACGATCTTCTTGGCCGAGGCCTTGGCGTCCACGTAGCCCAGGAATTCGCGCGATGGATTACCCTTGACTATCTTGCCGATAAATACGCCCGGCTCGTTAGGAGCGCACAGCTGGCAGAGGCCATCCTTGTTCCTAATCGGCTCGCCAGTATCCGGGTCAGCACGAATAATCGAGATGGGATAGATCTTGGGCAGGATGCGGGATACAAAGCCAATGGCGCCCACCGTGTTGTCGTGATTCATAATGTTGGCATTTCCCTCGGTGGCTCCATAGAACTCGCCCACTTTGGCAACGCTGAAGCGCTCCACGAACTGTGGCCAGATCTGTGGACGCAGACCGTTGCCAAAGACCAGACGAACACGATGCTTGCGGTCATATTCCGAGGGCTTTGTAGCCAGAATGTAACGAGCCATCTCGCCGATATACTGACCAATCTGGGAATGACAAAAGGCAGTGTCTATTATTTGTGCAGCGAAAGCAATAAATCCCACTTACAGTTGCATTGTACTTGGCACAGTCGGCGAAATAATTGGAGGCAGAGAACTTCTTGCGAATGGAAACGGTGGAACCGAATAGAACCGACTGACCCATGCACATGATGCCGCCAGCGGTGTGATACAGGGGCAGCGGTGTGTAGAAGATGTCATCCTCCTGGAAGCCCATGGTGTAATGGATGCCAGCAGCAATGAACAGATAGCTGAGTGGGAGAGAGTTTATTGAATATTATTATTTACTGAATAAAAACCTTTTTGATACCCACCGGGAGTGCGAGATGACAGCCGCCTTGGGGAGACCCGTGGTGCCCGAGGTGTAGATGTACA
Organism: Drosophila kanapiae; assembly: GCA_008042475.1. Lineage (NCBI taxonomy): Eukaryota > Metazoa > Arthropoda > Insecta > Diptera > Drosophilidae > Drosophila > Drosophila kanapiae. Next base: position 97,329 of record VNJM01002575.1, read on the forward strand.
CCAGCTTATCGTGGTGGTTAACCTGCGCCTTGTTGGGCTTCTCCTTGCTGGCCGTGGCCAGCAGCGTATTCAGATTCTTCGACCTGGCAATATCCTTCTCCGTCGTCTGGCTGTTGTTGTTCTCGTTATTGAATTGGAACAGTGTCAGCTCAGCGGGCAGATCCTTGGCCACCTCGGAGACAGCTTCCAGGAAGTCCTCGCCGTAAATGAGGGCCGAGCAATGGGCCACCGTGATACTGTGCAGCAAAGATGGGCCGCGCAGGTTCGTATTGATCAGAGGAGTGATCACTCCAATCTTGGACAGTCCCAACCAGGTGGCCACATATTCAGCGCGATTCTCCAGCAGCAGGGCAACCACATCGCCCTTTTGATAGCCCTGGGCTTGCAACACATTGGCCACCTTGTTGGCGTGCTCGTTGACCTGACGGAAGGTCCAGCGCTGCGTCTCACTGACCACGGCCACCTTGTCGGGATGGGCGCGAACATTCCGCTCGAAGACGTCCGCCACCGTGTAGTTGAGTCGCTCATGGCGCTTGGTGTATCTCAGGAGCTTGATGTAGGCCCAGAGAGCTCTATGGAAGGCAATAAATTGAAATAGAAATTAATATAATCGTTAGAGAAGCTTTCTTGAGGTTATATTTCGATGAACGTTTAGTTTAATAATGTTTTTATATAAGAAATTGATATTTATAATAAACCAAATTTGTCGAAAAGATTAAATCCATATTTCTTCTGTTATTTGGTTTATTAAATGCAATTTTATATGCGGCATTTGTTGTATAGTTTTTAGAATTTTAGATCAAGCCGTTTAGGCTACAGTTTGATATTAAAAAAATATCAGTTTATAGTTCTGTATAGATAAAGTATATCCATGTTTATCTCTTCCTATGGATACAATTATTATTGTTTTATATCTTTGTATCATTATTTCGAAATTAATTGATAAAGGAAACAGTTAGTTATTGATTATTTTACTGTGTGTGTGGGAATTTGATTAGCGGTAGCCCGTATCTTCCGCGTGTATTGTATGGTTTAGCGGTTTGGGTCGGGCCGTCGACCACTAAAAATAGCGCAACACAGAAAATCGAAGCTCGACAAGCGCAACAGCCGCCGTGATGCGATATAAAACCCAGAGATAAAGCCACCTGGAGAGTGACTGCAATCGAGACCAAACACGAACGTGGTAACCTAGTCCGACACAAATTTATGACGTTGCTAAATCCGGAGAGCGAAGTAAAGCCAAGTAAAAGCGGGAAGGTCAAATTCCGCGTAATTATTTGCCAAAGGCATTACACATATGTAGGGGAAAAAATAAATAAAAGACCATACAGTACAAGAGAAGTAACTCCATTTACAATAAGGGATTATACATAGTTTCCTTGTTATATTTCGATTTGATATCAGCAACCTTTTCAACATGTTGACCTTAGGCTGATAAGACTAATCCCTGATTGTCGAATTAGGTTTATAGTCAGAGTTAAGCAAGCTGGAATTGTTTATTATTGAATGTCCAGTGTTTAAAGTGTTTATCTGTCAATTTCTAAATGATAATTAGCTTTTGAAGACGAGTTAGCTAACTTGTTAGTTAGAAACTTGTATTCCATTCAATTCTTTTATAATTAGCTTCATAAATATTATTTAAAACATACAATCTTCTTATAAGTTCCCAGGAATAATCAAGTTCCGGTCTAAAAAACCTACTGAAAACCCCTGAAACCCCCCCAATATCTGGAGCGATTTGATACGCTCTGTATATATAACCGCTAAGCTTAATCCCAATCGTTTATTTGTTCCCTTCCCATTAACATTAGCAACGTTAGTTTGTTGTAATATATTAGGAAATGGGAAAAAACTTGCACTCGACTTGGGACTCGACCATTTCGACTTGGACGATTCCAATTTAAATTCGCTTTGCACTCGTACTTTGCTCCCTTGGATGGGGCATGGGCTGTGGCAGTGAAGTATCGATAAGATTGCCGGCTAAGCTAGTTTAGCCGTGTATTTATAAAGCTTTAATCAGGCCTTATGACCCCCTCGAGTGGTTTGTTTGGTATTTTTGGCAGTGTTTGCTCGGAGATAAGTCTGTGGCGGCCAGCAAAACTCCGAAACGTGTCCAAGGTTGACCAGCACCGGCTAGACTTGAAGTTGATCTTAAGAATCTGGTGTGTGAGCATTGATATACGAAGTTGTTTTTATATATCTACTTATACGGAGTATGTGTATGTTCTGACCTTGGCATGGAACTCGATCTGCTATCCGAGAGACTCATTAAATCGCAAAATGCTGAGTAAATTATATTTTGCTGAAGAAGCAGTCAGAAAAAGCTATAGTCTCTACGGGTTTTATTTGTATATTTATGTTTATGATGGAAGATTTAATGCAGGGAATACTTTGTAGGCATTTACATATTTACAAATACAAATATTTCCATTACTTTTTAGTTTATTTTCGAATATAAAATAAGAATAAGAAAGCTGTTCTTTAAGGGTATATCTTTTTTTCTCTTGGTATAACGATCTTATCCATATTTAAACATTAATTTCGCTTTATTTGAGAGCTAATAGATTTATCTTTGAGTCCAAATGGAATTATTCAGCGATCTGTGATCTTTTTGGACCCAGAAAAAACCCTGGCAACCCTAAACAGAAATTCAAAAATACAAAGATACAAAGCCAAGAGACAGACATAGGCGATACTTCCGCCATTTTAATTGATTGTCTACACTTTGGCTTTTGGCGTACGTTTTCAAGAACAGTCGGGGATCGGAGAAACAAGAGAAGAGAAGAGAAGAGTAAGGGGGCTATCCGATCGGTTAGTGTGCCAGTAAGTCTTCCGGCTGACGCACTCGCTCCATTAGTATGCGCCGAGGGCCTTGCTGGGCGACGACGACGATCGTACAAAGTCAATGGAAAATAAAAGTGAGTCTTGTCGCTCTTTTTGGAAGTTTGTTTTGGTTTTGAATTGGGTTTTTGGGTACATATAGGAGCGACCTTGAACCTGAAGAAGTCAATAAACTTGATCGAAAATGACAGGCGTAATTCGGTGGCAAATATTGATAATTATAAGGGAAACATGAAGCTAAACCTGTTTATAACGCCAGCTGACCATTATCTCACTTTATTAGCGTTTTTCCTGAACAATTTCTGGTGTAGAGAGGAAATTCATATTGCTAGCCATTTCCCACTGAAGTTTTCTCTTTACAGTTTTCCTCCACCAACAATAACAACAATTAAAAGTGGCTGCTGCAGACGACGACGACGACCCACATAAACGGAAAACGAGTTTCTCTGCGGTTTTTAATGGGGAAGGGGGTGTAGAGAGGGCAGCAGCAGCTGGCCCCGGGTACATCGGACAAAGTACTCGCACTCGGCTGTTCGTTCTCCTCCTCAATGGAATCACAAAGGAGAAGAGCCCAGTCTAAATTGTATTGAAATGCACACCGTTCGGGAGCGGTATTGTAAACTTATAAACCCCGCCTTGGGCGACAGCAAAGCCTCGCTAAGTGTGAAACCAAACTCACGTTAGATCGCGGTTGGCGGTGGCTCCCGCAATGTAGAACCAGCGCCAGCCGGGTTTTGTTAGCAGGAGAGCGACCAGCGCAACGAGCACCGCAAATATCCAGCCCATTGTGTGGAGCGTGTAGATGACGCAGGCGATGGCGAAACCGAAAGCGACCGTAGCGCAGAAAAACCGAAAAACGAATAAAAAGCGCTGGCGCCGTACGCGCTGCTGCTGGTGCGATCGGAAAGTTATCGCGTGTCGATCAGCTGAACGCTGGCGTTACCAGATGGGCCGAGGAGAATATGAAAAAGTAACCGTTATTTTGTCAAATTCCATATTTTTGGTGATCCTTGATTCTTACATTGGTGCTATATAGCGCGCAGTTGTCGATGTTGATTATCACGTTGCTGTTCACATGGTTGTCCAGTAAGCTATTGTGCTGCAAGGAAAAGTAACTCATCTATATCTATCTTGCTTTCTTTTGCGAATAGTGACTATATTTTATTGCTACATATGTTGCCTCCATTACTAACCATAAGCTCTCGCCTCGGATTGCCAATGCTGGAGCTGTTGTAACGCAAACGCTGATAACGTTCGTGGCGCTGTCACAAGAATCCATTGAACATGTAGAAGGGCAGAAAGTGACGGCGAGCCTTGCGAAATAGCATTTTCCGGTATATTATGGCTTCCTTTTTGGGTTTTCCAACAATAGCTATTACGTTTGTTTTTGTTTTGTAACTTTTCCTGTTGTTTGTTTTTCTTTTTTAACTGAGCTTTTATGCTGCAGTTCGTAACCAGTTCACAAATGAGCTTAAACTATCGAGCACAAGTATCGATTACTGCTTACACCAAGGTGGTAGCCACTCTGAGCTGCTCAGCTGATCTGCCGACAAGGTGGCAGCCTTGTCAAACCATAAATGTTGTTGTGTTTTATTTAGCGCGTATTTATTCGTGTATTTTTGGCACCATGAAAATCCTGTGCGAGGTACAGGTGGTAAATCGGACCACACAGGCCAACAAGACACCGCGTGCTCTAAAGTCCACGCTGGCGATTGGCTACAAGCAGAGCGCCAAGGATGCCAACGGCAACAGCAAGAAGGAGCTGGAAATGGTGCTGTTTAGTGGGCAAAGCAAGGCGGGGTGCCGGTACAAGGTGCGGGACAACATCCACGCAGTGCACACCAAGTTCGTGCTGGACGGCAAGGTCACCATTGGCTTCAAGCAGCCGGCGGAGAACTTGTTAATCAAGTGCGATCCAATCCAACTGAAGGGATTTCTGCAGACCCTCAAGCTGGGCATGGAGGGCAAGGAGGCCATCAATCTGAGACTGAACATCGCTGCCGTCACGGCCATACCACAGAAGGCGCAACCGCAAGTGCGCATGGTTATCAGCAAGCGGAGCGAGTACCCCATCAAGGGATTCCCGCGCACCCTCAAGTCGCTGACCCTCAACAACAGTCAGCTGGTGAAGCTCAGCTTCGAGATCTGCTCCCTGCGCAACCTCACCAAGCTGGACGTCAGTGGTAACAGGCTGACCAAGGTAAGCTGCGGCTTAAAGCTGTGAAACTTAATATAAACCTTGCAATCATGCCTTACAGATTCCCTCCGAGCTGGGTCGCCTGGCTCTGAGTTCGCTGCATCTGGGCAGCAATTGTCTTGGCGAGCTGAACGACTGGTGCTGGATGCGCGGCACCAAGCTGAGCCAGTCCCTTGGTGAGCTTGACCTGTCCAGCAATGGACTGACCTACTTTCCTCCCCCCTTGGTCAAGTTCGAGTGCCTGGTCTCGCTTAATCTGAACGACAACAAACTGAGCCGGCTGCCGTTCTCTATACGTCGGTTGCAGGCCCTGCGAAAGCTTTACGTGTGCAGCAACAAGCTGGAGTCGCTGCCCTCGGCCATCGAGGATCTGCACATCGATCTCCTGGACGTGTGGGGAAATTGCTTCAAGTCCTTCAACAGCGAAGAGGCCCAACAGTTCGCTAAGCGAACGTCGGGTGCCAGCTCACCGCAACCCTTGTGGCTGCAGGCGGCCCGGTCTGTGGAAAACTATAAGCTGCCATTGCCGGCGGGCTCCCTGCCTGCTGTGCTCATTGAACTCATCTGTGAGGCGCCCAAGTGCCTGTGCGGGCAGTTGTGTTACGCGTTCAGTAAAGAGGATCTCCTCCAGCGCGTTGTCCAGCCGAAATTCACAAATGTCAAGAACCTTACGTATAGCCGCGAGCATCAGATCTACGCGGACGTGGTAATCTGCGGTCCCAGTTGCAGTGCCTCGCAGCAGCTAAAGGCTCTGTATACTCTATTGTTTTCCTGATCGAAGCAGGTTCTCTTCGTCCCCTACAATTATTGTTAAGTTAAAACATGCCTCTATAATTGGGCTTACTTAAGGTATATATTTTGTTTATATTATTTTAAGTTCACTCAAGTTTTTATTACATTTATGTTTTCATTCATAGTATCATTCATATTGTTATATATAAGCTGCCAATAAGGGCGAATTAAGTACTCAAGGGCTAAGAAAGGATTTTAGCTTCTCTGGAAACTTTCTCAGCCTTTTAGCATGAGTAAGTAGGTTTCTAAGGAATAGTTTAGCTCCCACATGGTATAGCTACACACATTAGAGGATATAGCATTGATTTTGGGTTATTCAGACCCACCGTTTTGGTTATATTGGCTAAAAAATCGTTCTGGGCAACTCCTTGAATGCGGCGAGTCTCTTCCTTCTTCCCGGGCACATTTTCGCTGGCATAAAGACATTCACACGCACGCCTTGGTTGCTTACTTTGTTTTCGTATTACAGGAAGCTCGTTGTTTTTATTATTAAAAGCTTCGTGCGTATGTGACTTGCATAAACGATTTTTTTTTTTGTATCAGCCGGCACACCTACTCAACCCACTGTGCGTCCTTTCTTTTGTAACCCACGAATTCTTAGTACACTTTGCCTCTGGTTAATGTCCTGGAAATGTACGTTTAAAAACTAGCTTCAAGGATTTGTTTATTGTTCATGAAATAAAGTGTTTATTTATTTTTTTTTATTATTATTACATTAGCTAGTAATTTGTATTCATTTTTTAAAACTATAAACTACCAAGAACCTTTCTAACAATAATAAGATGTTAAATATCACCAACTACTCTTTAATTTAAACATTTTTGGCCATGAATTGTCACCTATTCCTTCATCCAGAATTTAATACACAGTTAAGGGCATCTGAACTTCACCTTCAAGGGCTGCCCTTTTATTCTCGGGCTGTCCTTATCGCTTTCCTTTTCTTTGCTTTTCTTTTGCTTTATCAAATCAAAACTTCGAAGCGATGCCACTTTTTTAAATAAGCATAAACAGAGAGACACAGTCTTGCAGAGACTCAGCCTCGGCCTCAGTTTCAGCCTCAATCCCAGCCTCTTGTTCATGCGCTTTCCCAGGCTTTAATGTGCAGCTGGGGAATAAGGCGGCAAAGGGAATCGAGTCGTGAAGGAGCGAAAAGGATGAGCCATGACTTGTGGCAAACTCGGGCCTAACTATAAAAATGTTTATCAGCATTTGGCGGCTGACGGGGCAGAGAGTTTTCTTCTAAGCTGCCCCAAATCCAATTTTGAGCAGCATTTAAGTGTCCTGGCTGCGCCGTTTCCGCTTCCTTCTTCTTCTTCGGCAGGCTTTCGTTTTCTGTTTGCCATGCAAAGTGTGTGATTGTGTGTGTGTGTGAGCGTGAGTGTGCGCTCACACGATGTCCTTTTGCCTTTTAGCCCTGACTTTTTGTCTGCTTGTGTGCTCAAATATTTGGCATGACTTTACATTTGCAACTCGCCTCGGTTCGGTCAGTAAGCCTAAAAGTAGGCAATGGCATAGCCTAATGGGAGGAAATCACTGCGATGTACATATGGAATTAGGGGTACGGGGGATACACTGTGTGGAGTACACGTGTTACAACTAAAAATAATATTATTAATATATATTAAATATGTATACTTTACTTATAATAAATCAACAGTTTTTGAGAATATTTTAGATAGTTGGTGCAATTATTTTCGATAGAGTTTCAGAGAACTATCGATATTTTTCCTTCATTTCTCATATTCTGATTTTTTCACCACTTTTGACCAAAATTTCAACATTTCTACTAGTCCGATTCATAGTTTTCTTTATTTTATGAATAAGAATAACTAAAGCTGTTGGATTTCCCTTAAAGTCCCCTTTATTTAAATTCCTTGCATCGTTTCTCCTATGGCTTACTCCCATTCCCATTAAATTTTCATTTTCTGTCCAGTCTTCTCCTCTTAAAAGTATTCTAAGCACAACATTTTTGTCTTTCTGACTCGTAAGCCCATGAAAAATCAGTAAGCACACAAATTTGTATATTTTATATACACATAAACGGAGAAAAAAAGCGTTATGGACCAGCCATCCAGACCATATATAAAAACGTTTCGAAATTTCATCTGTCTGGCCTCCTTGGCAGCCCCGACTCCACTCTAATAAAAGCAACCCCCAATCATTGGCACTGTCCCCCGGATCCCAAAAACAAAAAGCCGAAAAAATGTAAAAATGTGCCGACTCAGCTCAGGGAATGGAAATTTAACAAGTCCACGCTCGGAGACAGTAAAAACTCCATTAACTGTCATCAAAAATGCATTTCGCATGCATCAAACCGAAATGGCCTCGGCCAGGAGGGTATCATCAAATAGAATAGAATGAAATGGCGCAAATCAAAACACATTGGCATAAATCAAAGAGCAGGACCAACAAAAAATTTGGGGAGAAATACACACTTTTATGGCTAATCCTGGAAGCAGGCGGCCGAACCAAAGCCCGGACAGATGACTCCCCTGGCAACATTTTTATGCGCAAATTAACTTTGCAATTGCCCAGAGGAGCTGGGGTCTATCTGGGGGGTGAATTCAGGGTTGTCTGGGTGCTGTGTCACTCCCCCTGCATTACATAAAATTTATCCCCAATTTGCGTGCAGCGGGTAAACATTTTATATGCCTCCCCGTCTCTGTCGCTGGCTCCACTTTGGCTTATCAAATTTTATTAGCAGGCTAGCAGCAGCAGCAGCGGCAGCGGCAAATTGTGCTGCAACAACAGTACATCAGCCACCACATTACGGGGCTCATAAGCCGTGGTGGAGCCACAAGCCACCCCCGCCAGTGCAGGCCGTCGTCTCAAGGTATGATTTGTCGTCCGCTATCAATTTCTTTAACACAACATCCCCCAAAAAGAGTCGCGTTCCGAACTGGGAAAACGACCGGAAAAGTGCAAACACACGCGAAACTGTCGTCGTTGTCGTAGCCCTCGGTTTTTCCCCCCCGCAGGACTCCAACTGTTAGGGGCTTGTCGCCCAAGACGCGTGCAGGAATCTAATAAAAACGTTTTGATAGGCTTATGACCAGCAGGTCTCACTCCTTACCTCGCCCCAGTAAATATATTTGTCTTAATAATATTTCAAATTCACTTGCTAACTGTTACAGCAAATTTAGATAAGGCCAACACAGAAAATCAATAAGCTCGCCCAGAAAAAAAACAGAAACTTGGCCAAAAGAGGGATGTAAAGGAATGCTCAGCTTAAGGAGTGTCTAAGTTGGTTAAGTGCTCCTCAAGGAAGGCTTCGAAATTGTTTAAATTTATTTGTTTATATTAAAGCATGATTTAACTTTAAAGATACTGAGGCTAGCGACTGAATTATGATCCTAATTATAGATTTTTAATAAGCATGGAAAGCTATACCAAATAAAGATATTCTTAAGACCAGGATGACCACTTTGTAACCATAATTTTTTCAAGAAATAATCAGATATAATAATGTCAGTAAAACACGATAGCTTTGAGGGTTTCTTAGTTCACAGGAAAAGGTTCCATATTAACTATATTTCATAAATTCATCAAAATGTCAAAATCTAAACCTATTCCTTAAATAATAAAGCTCCCCCAATCCCGAATAAATTACTCATATAACAAGGGCGATCCGCATGGAATACATCTCCCAATTTTGGGATCTCATTTCCTTGTATTTCTCATATTTATTTCTCCCCAAAAATATGTACATATGTATATGGCATTCAAATACAAAATTGAAAGTCACTCAGGCGCACTTATTGTTGGCAAATGGTCCCCTCATCCTTGCCCATTGGGAAATCCCCAGCTCTCAGATCCCAGCTCACAGGGAGTCCTCTTCCAACTGACCGCGGGCCAAAGGCAAATCAATCGCAGGAAAAAAATTGACCAGGCCGCGCAAGCAGCAAGTTGGCCAAATCAAATGGTATGGCCAAACAACAAGGAATTGCAAGCGAACGAGCACACTCGAGGAGAGCATTGGGTAAAATCAATTTTCAATTTAAAATTTAGATGCTCATCCCCTTTATTCCATTCGGCTTGCCATAAAAGATAAAGATAAAAATGCGTTCGAGCGCAAAATGTAAATAGAGCTCCCGTTTTAACCGAAACTCAGGCAGGCGGATGAATGCTACAGGTTGTATTTGTGTTTGTCCTTGTTCCCTCCTCCTCCGACGATGGGCGTTGGGTGTTTGGTTGGGGGGATGGGCCTGGGCCACGAAGCGATTTCAAAGCAAAATATTGCCGCATAAATCTGAAGCAAAAAGTTTGCTTTGCGGTCAGCCAAAGGGAGAGAGTTCTGTTGTAATGCAGGGTATTAGATAAGTAAAGGAAGTATATTTGGCATTATTTTGAATATGTACAAAAATTAACAATTTTTCACAGCAAGAAAGAAAGAAAAGGTAGCTGGAAGCCTACATGTTCAAATCGCCTTTTAATAGAGTTAGAGATAGACAGAAATAAATAAAAAATCGACTCTTAAGAAAGAGCTACATGACAGCCAGGTATCCTGCAGGTCCTTCTCAACTATCGTTAATAGTTGCCACCGAGTTTAATATTGGTAATGAAATAGAAATATTATTATTTATATAATAAATATTATTTTTAAAATATTTAGTTTCGGTGAATCTCAGCATCCTTTTGTAGATACTAAGTACCACCTCTTCGACTCCAGTTTTCACCTCCTTCGTATTGAATATCTGTTGGCTGATATTTCTCTTTGACTTTTATCTTGTGGTGAGTTTTTTTACGAGCTCTTTGGCGTTTTCGACTACCGACTGGCCCATATTGTTGTTTTCCCCGCCACTCTGGAGTTGATTATTTGCCCAGGCACCCCCCTCAGGCTCACCAAAGCTGCGAAGCACTTCGACAGAGCGTGCATTTCATTAGCCGAATGTATCTCGGAGATACATCTGGGTGCTTTGGCATTTGGCAAACGATTTTATGCCGCACCGCTTGGGCAAACAAAATCAAATCTGTGACTAGGAAATTGCTTTTGCCTACTTCCGACTCATTCCGCTAGCTCTAAGGGCACAGCTCTCCTCTTCTCCATCCGAATTATTTGTTTAATGCAACTATTTAGGGAGCGCTTTCAATTTGAAGCGCTCCCGTGGGCAAACAGGGCCCACCAGCCAGGGGGAGATGATTAAAATTTAACAACATCAAATATTTGCAGGCGACTTTGATGGGTTATATAGGGAAAGGTTTAATAATAATATTAAATGTGTAATTCAATTTCCAGCTCTGCCAACGTAATAAGGGCTTATTAAATTTAATGCAACGTCCCGAATGTCTTTGGGCCAATGAAGATGTTTACTGCAGGGTAGGGTTGCCAACGCCTCTAACAAAAAATATGACAAATAGATGTATTAGTTTTCATTGGATCCAACAAAAATTACTGGAAAAGTCCTTATTGTGTTGCCCAAACAATAACAACAATTTTGACGTCTTTGATACAGCTGGTGATGGGGAGAAAGTCTTATAATAATCGATATCGAAAAGTTAATCGTTAAAACAAATATGTGAATGGTTTAAAAGGACAGATCTGTCCTAAAAAGGACAAATTGACAACACTGATGCAGGGCTCCTGGGAAAATTAATTCATTAGCATTTTATTACTTTGGCATAGTGACGACGGGAGCAGCTCAGTCTGCTCTGGCGGGGTTCCTATAGGAATTTTCATTGCCAGCACCCCAGCCACCCCTCAGATCCTGATCTTCTTCGGTGCTTTGATGTGTAATTAAATCAATAATCACTTTGCAGTCGCTGTCGCTGTTCGCCGGGAAGTTTATTAGTTGATTGAACCAGCAGGTGGCACAGGTGGAAAGACAAAGACTACTCGTCGAGGATGAGGGAATTATTCTCTGGGGGTGGCCATAAGGTGCAGGTGAAGTTCGAAAATCGATTAAGAAACAATTTGATTAAAGTTTAATATTTAAGAGGCGCTTATCAACGAAAAAGGAACTTATACTGCTTTATTCAACAGTAGAGAAAAGTTAATAGAAATTTGTTTTTTACCATTATTCGTTTTTTGATTTATTTTTAGTAACTTCGACTACAAAAACACAACCTAAAAAATTCCATAAAGATGGAAAACTCACACTATATATATAAACCCCTCCCGTTTTCCATTTAATGCCCAATTAACGCATTTTCCACTTGGCATGCAGCGAAGCGAGAGATTTGTATACCTTTAAAGGCAAAAGGCAGAAAAACAAAACGCAAAAAGGAATCGTGAACGTGCCACAGAGCAGAAAAGGAGCCCCGTTCCCCTGAAGTCTCTGATCCCGAAACCCAGCTTCTCCACTGGATGCCCCGCTTCTCCCGCGACTTCTCCTGCCGCAAACTGGGAATGCACGGTGTTTGTCGCTTGGCTGCAGTTGCAGGCGGTGAGGGCAGGAGCTGCACTTCATTAAAAAAGAAGCTGAGGCAGAGCGGCAAGTTGGTCGTTAGAAGCAACTCCCTTACTTACAATTACAAACACAAGGACAAGCTCGCTGGCTGCTTCGAAATGAGTGATGTAATGTGCCTAACAAGAGTCGCAGCTCCTTTCTCCCGGAATCCCTTTGCTTACTCGCTTATTGTTGCCTGTTGACATAACGAATGCCTTAACATTTTTCGAGTTGCCGTGTGTGTGTGTGTGCACTTCCGCTCCACTTACACGTAAGTCGTCCCTGTTGGAGATGGGTGATGTTCGATATATGCAGCGATAAGTTTTATGTCAATTTTATTATCAATTATTCGAAAAATATAGAAATAAAAACGACAGAAAACAAAATTAGAAGGAAAGTATTTAAAAAATATGGAAAGAAAAACGAGGAAAAAGTATGAATAAAACAGAATCTTACCTGAAAGAGCTCCTATAAGAGATGTAACCTAATTTCAGATAATATTATTATTGTTAAGAAATAAATTAATAAAGGCTTCATATTTCCTTAATTAATTCTAGATATTTTAGATATTCGATATTTAAAAAATAGTCTTTATTTTTTTAAACAATTATAAATTAGAGGAAAGATAATAGTTAAAAAATAAAAGAAGGAAGTGTTTCTTTTATACAAATAATGTAAATAGTATCTATCAATACCATAATAGTTATTACAATTAAGTTATTGCAATAAATTTTTCCTTAACATTTCAGATGTTTAAACTCCAGTTATAGGCCCGTATATCTTCGCAAAAAAACCCGCATTTTGCCAAATTCCATCTCTAAGTGGTCGTCTGACGTTGACGCGGTTTGTCGAGTTAATGACTTTGGCAGCAGCCGGGAGGAGCAGCAGCTGAGAGGAGCAGCCGTGGATGATGGGCCACGACGCAAAGGGGCTGAGCCTGTCAACGGCTCCGAGGCGTGCAAAAATCATTTTTCTCGCACATTTTTATAAATCACCCGGCCTCCGGTCGTCGGCAGGGTTGCCAAACAATCATCAACATTTATTTATATTTTTCATTTTTCACATTTAACCGAAACTCTCAGCCAGAAATTGCCTATAATTTTCCAGTGTATATATATAGGGATGCTGAGATCCCTCAAAGGTGTCGCTTAGCAGGAAGGAAGGCGGGAAATTCCGACGACTGTTGCCTGCAGTTGACAGTTAATTATTTGTATAAATCGCTGCAGATGTTGCGGGCATTGAAGGGTTAAGTTCAGATACGTTAAATAGAAATGGATTTGAATGGGACATGTGAAAATGTGCCTTCAAATTATATACTTTGACTAAGTGAAGCTGCGAATTATATCTTTAAAATTCGAGACATAAATCAAATGATTACATTTCTTTTATTCACACTTAAAGCTATATTTGTTGATTAAAATACCCTCCCAGATATTTGATTGCCCTTTTGTGATCGGAATTGATTTTCCAACTCTCATCTGCCCTTTCATTCTCATTTAAATTTCGAGCTTAGCATGAAAATAAATTCCTATTTAAAGGTAATATATTATGCTCCTTCAGCTCCCCCTTTTTCTGCTCACTCGTATCGCATTACAGGATAAGGATAAGGCTTGTTCCTGTTGCTCGCTCTTTGTTCTGCTGCTATCCTGCTTGAGCCTGCGCCGCTGCTTATCATGGCCAGGGAACTTGAAAACAATAAATATTTTATGGCCCCTTTTTGGCGAGCGCATAAATCTCGTTCTGGAAATTGATCCGAGTACGTGTGTTCGGAGGGTTAGGCGGCGCACCGAGGTGCAGATACTCGAACAGTGATGCGAGAGAGATACAGATACATTTGCCACATTGACACACTGAGCACTTACGAATACTCGGGTATTTGCAAAATTTGTCTACGGGTGTGGGAATTATCCTCCCCGAGGTCCTGGAACGCCCGCATCTTATAGAGATTTGGTTTTATTCCGAGGGAGTGTTAAGTAGGTCGCCGTTTCAATGGCATTCAAGTGGTAGATTTTCAGGTATTTTTGGGGTCCTTTTGAAGTAGTTAAAGTATTTAGCGTTAAGGTAAAAGAGATTTAACTTGTTGCTAAACACGAAGAAAACCCTGGGGAGTTCAGGAGAAACTTTAAAGTATCTTTAAAGATACGAATAAAGCCTAAAATGAGTTAATATTCAAGTAATTTGTGGGATTTTCTTTAGTAAATTTTATATAAAATTTATAAAAGTATTTAGGAGTGGGTTTCAAATAAGAACAAGATGCATATACTTTAAAGAGATAACTATCATGTATCTATCCGGAATAACTTATATTATTTATTCACCATTTGCTTCATTTTAGTATTGTCATTTTCGCAACTTTTGCCATTTTCAAACAAATATTTGTCATTCGATGGCAATTGACCAACCACTCCCTCTTTTCCCATCATCCTCTTACTGCCTTTCCCTTTGCGAACTATTAAAAAGTTCAAATATAACTTTTTTGGCAATGGTTTGCGGTTGTCTGGTGGTGCCTATGTTCTCAATGCCCAAGAGGGAAATTAGTAGAGCTAAAAAATGTCATCGAATCAAATGGGGTTAGCTGGGGAATTTCTGATATATTTGCATTCAAAAATAAAAAATTCAAACTGTAGATAAATCAGACTTTGGCAACATGTTGCCAGATCTTAAATGTTGCCACAAGCGAAACGAGTTTTGAGCTGGAAAAGCTGTTCATATGATAATATGCAGTTTGTGGGAAAAGAGCTGAGCGGGGTGGGGAAGCTGACATTGCAAATGACGATAGGAAGGGGTCACACTGAGTGGCGATAACAACATGCATAAATTTATATATATATAAGTATATATTTATGCTCAACAGCTCATTTAATGAACTGCACATTGTTTGTGCTGATTTGCATAGCAAGTAGCTGCGTATTTCGTCGCAAAAGTACACAGGAAAAAATGAAGCTCATTAAATTGTCATCAAATAAAATATCATCATTTTTCTATTGTATTTTGTATATTTTGTATAGTTATTTGTAACTAATAATTTAAAATATAATAAATATAAACCATTTACCTTAGGAAACATGCAACAAAATGCTAAGATCTTTATCCAAAGCAGATAAGGTAGCTCAAATGTAATATAAATTAAAATATATGTACCTATAAATAAAAAATATATATATTTGTAATATAGTAATAAAATATTAGCCTTTGAAATATAAATATAATTTTCTGTGCATTTTTAGAAGTATCTATTTGTAAAAAATCAAGAAATCATATACTTTAAGGGGGTACATGTCATAACGGACAGTGTCATAACGAGACAAGTGTCATAACTCTCTTGCTTGCCTTTCCTATCGGTAATCTCAAAGGTTTTTAAGTACTTAAGAAGTTTTTAAAAGTTAGGCCCTTATGACATTAAAATAGTGGACGTTATGATCGATTTATCGCTACTCTTGACTTTAAAATTAAATATATATTAAAAATGAGCTAACATTACTAACAAATTCGTTTCAGTGCACCTGCGTTTTTGTATCTTTATCTTTGTTTGTGTGACTGACTAACTGGCGCTGTGTGCGAGTGCGTGTTTGTTTGCTCGTTAAATGCAGAATAAGCTACACTTAATAATTGAATAACACTCGACTCAACTGAACTCCCACAACTGGTCAGTGAGATAAGCTGACACTGCCACCGGCACTCTCCCTTTTCCATTTCCCACTGGCTCATCTCTATTTTGGCATCTGTGTGTTTGCCAAACGTAAATACGAAAATTTCTAAAATTAATTTCAATGCATGTTTGCATGTACATATGTATGTGTATGTATGAAGCGTCTCTATCGTCGGCCGATAAATTCTATAAATGGGTATTAATGACCATTACTCGGTCGCCAGACTTGCACTTTGATCGGAAAATAATTAATAAGTAATCGCGTATATGAGTAATTTGTTTACTAAATAGCGATGGCAAAGTCAGAGCCGAATAATTGGGGTTACCAGTGAGGGGGAGGTGCTACGTTTAATGATAGCAAAGAAAAGGTACAAAGCTGATTAGTTTCAACCTTTAATAATATATAATGTATACCTGAAAGGGTGTAAACAAGAAGTAATAATTTATGGAAATTATAGTAGAGGTTACAAGGTTAATGTGCTTTAAAAAATGCATTGACCTGTTTATGTAAATTGAAATAAATTGTAAAACTTCAGTAGGGCTTATATGTGGAATAATTTAAATGTTTAAATAATTTGAATACCCGTGATTAGCTAAGCGATTTGAGTTTCCCAGAAATGTATGGGGTGTGAATGTGTGCAATGTGAATAATGCTTAAAATGTTACAAAAGTATGTGTCACATAAATTTAAATAAAAGTAACTTATTATTAGTTATTAATGTATTTCAATTAAGACAATACTTGATTTAAAAAAATACAACAGCAAATAGCCAATTAAAACAAATTAAACTGGATACAAACATTAAAAAAATGAGTATTTTATTCAGGAGGCTTGGTCAACAAGTTTTAGAAACTATATATATAATGAAGACAATAAATATAGACCAAGGTAATAAATTCAGAAAAACAACATTACAAGTAAAGCTCCTCGGAAATTAAAACGTACATTACGTTGAGAATTTAATTGTTAATTGTTGTTGTTGTTGTTCGCTTATAATTTATTGTCTTAGAACTGGACTTTGTTTCTAAAAGTAGTCATAATCAGTAATCTAATCTGAAACTGAGTTTCGAAATACGAATATTAAGTCACAAGGCCTGTATTTTTTGTGTATTTTCCTATTATAATTATTTATTGTCAGCTTGGAGCGAGTAAATGAGCTAGCAATGATTCACAACTTTACACAAAAATTTCACCGCGTGTGTCTGTAATTAATAAAAATTAATATTTTTCCCTTTCCGGCTGAGCGGAGCTGAGAGTTGGTTGCTAAACTGAGCTCGGGCTCGGGCTCGGGCTCTGTCAATTGGCCTGGCAACATGTTGAGTTGTTTATTTGGCCCCGCCGAGCGAATGTTGCCAAGGTAGAGCGGACCCCCTGGATGGGAATAACGACAAAACATCTTCTTCAGTCGCCGTTCAGGGGGCCGCCGGGTGGCTTTGACACATCTCGTGCGTAAGTAGTTCCAAAGTCAAGACCGTTCCAAGCCGGACCCAGTTGCCTTATCAGCGATTAGGCCAGTGACGAAGGCAGGCGGGTTATCACCGCATTTGACCAATATTTGTGCTCCGTGCCCCTGTGGTGATTCAATGCGATCGAAAGTATTATACGTTCCAGTAACTACTGATTATATTGCCGAGCGGAAAGTGTCGAATTTCTCGCGCTCACAGAAGGTTTCTTTGTTGCCTGCCAATCCGGACTGTCATCAGTCAACAACTGTGCCTCGCACCGATCGCATCTCTATACAATACGTAGCCTACACAGTATAAATACTTATCGTGACAAGCCGGAGCTAAAATGAGGGAAATGTCAGCGAATCTGCTAATCACTGGCCTCTGTCTGTGCCTGCTGCAGACATCCGTCACGGGCTTAACCTTCTCCCTGGGCAACCTCACCCTGTTCAACGTCAACTTCAAGACGCCCCCGATTCTGGGTCGATCCGTGGCTCTGGAGAGCAATGTGAGAATCGAGAACGATGTGGACCCCAATATACAGGAGGATTCGCACTTGAATACGGTACGTAGAGTTAACTAAAGTGGAGTAGAAGCTGAAAAGTGGGGTTTGGTCTTAAATAATACCTAGACAGGGTCTTTAAGGAATTATTGTGGAATTTAAAAACCTTGTATTGCCTTAATTAGTACAAAGTATTCATTAAAATTTCTCTAGTGTGGAATACACTCAAGTGAGATATTCTATTAACTTTTTTATTTAGTAATAAATTGCACTTTGTAGACTTTTCACGTGTTTTGTTTATTAATAATAACTGTTCATATATGCATTAAAAAGTACAAACAAAAAGTAAACAACAGAGTTCAGGGTTTTAGAGTTATAGGGATGTATATCTATAGTTTTAGGAGCTTGCGTCAAATATCAATATATCAAATATCAATATTTTAGTCTTTGTATTAGTACTGTAGCTTTTCTTATACAGATATAGCACCTGTAACATTATGCATTATTATAATCCCTTCTAAAAGCCCTAATCTAATGATCTTTCCCCCTTTCAGTACAATCTCATCAAGAAATATGGTTATCCGGCAGAGAATCATACCGTGGAGACCGATGATGGTTACATACTTACCCTCCACAGGATAGCTCGTCCCGGAGCCATACCCGTGCTCCTGGTCCATGGTCTACTGGACAGTTCAGCCACCTGGGTGATGATGGGCCCCAACAAGGGACTGGGTAGGTGGTTCAAATGTTATCTCCCTGGGATCTTCCATACTGATAGTGTTGTTTCGATCCCAAGCTTACCTGCTCTACGATCAGGGGTACGACGTCTGGATGGCCAATGTGCGCGGCAATACTTATTCGCGGAAGCACGTGAAGTACAGCACACATCATGCCAAGTTCTGGGACTTTACCTTCCACGAAATGGGGAAGCACGACATTCCCAGCACCATTGATTATATACTGAACTATACGGGAGTCAGTCAGCTGCACTATGTGGGTCACTCCCAGGGTACGGTGGTGTTCTGGATCATGGCCAGCGAGCGACCTGAATATATGGACAAGGTCATACTGATGCAGGCCTTGGCTCCGGTGGCGTTCCTCAAGCACTGCCGGAGTCCCGTGGTCAATTTCCTGGCCGAGTGGCATCTATCGGTGAGCGTAAGTTACCCCATCCTCTTATCCTATCCAGTTTGGGGGGTTTTTGAATTGGAAATTGTGTTTTGTTTGGAGTTAAACTTTAAAATATCACTCATACATAGTGCAATTTATAAACACAAAAACATATCCAATTCGAAGCCCCCTTTCCTTCCAACATCCATCCTTAACTCTATAATACTAAACATAATTTTCCTTTGCAGTTGGTTCTCAAGATGATTGGAGTCCACGAATTCCTGCCCAAGAACGAGTTCATTAGCATGTTTAATCGCATCATTTGCGACGAGACCACCATTACCAAGGAGATCTGCTCGAACGTGATCTTCCTGACCACCGGATTCGACAAGCTGCAGCTGAACGAGACGATGCTTCCGGTTATCGTGGGTCACTCTCCTGCCGGAGCCTCCACCAAGCAGATGCAGCACTTTGGTCAGCTGAACAGATCTGGAGGATTCCGGCAGTACGACTATGGCTGGCTGAGGAATCACTGGCGTTATGGAACCATTGAGCCGCCGACATATCATTTGGAGAATGTCAAGGCCAAGGTGGCTCTGTATTATGGCCAGAACGACTGGCTGGCTCCGCCGGAGGATGTGGAAATGCTGAGCAGCCGGCTGCCCAATGTGGTGACCAAGTATCTGGTGGACGATAAGGAGTTCAACCACCTGGACTTCATCTGGGGCATCGATGCCCGGACACTGTTGTGGGACCAAATGCTGGAGAATATGAGATTCCATGAGAATTCCGTCATCTAATGATGGATGGATAGGAGCTTAAGATAATATTTAACAGTATATATGATGGGACAAGTGCTATTGCTATTGTTAATTATAGGTATTTATTACTTAACAGTTTAAATTATACAATTAAATATAAACTATAATTATTAATTATAAAGAGTACTTACTTGGGATCTTTGGTTAGTAGAAATATAGGTAATGAAGCATTTATGCATTTAAATTCAAAACAATCCAAGAAATACTTACTTCCTGGTAGTTTTTGAAGATTATCATGTTATTTTGTGCCACAATCTGACATATTTTGGGTTCTAAAGGTCATCTTATGGGATTCCCACCGGAAAATATAAATATTTCTTCTACGATTAAGTTTTAAAATATATGACGTGTGAAATAATCAGCAATATTGCCGCTTAATTTGATGGATTGTCTTTAATAGTAAATTATAAACAGCAAACTGAGGAGGTTGTTGCCGGGTTTCTTCTCTTGCTTCTAGCTGAGTTTTTAGAGGGTTAAATACAAGTTTATTCTATTTAATATACAAATAGGAGGCATTATGAGGAGGATAATATCCACAATATTTAATTATCGAGGGCTAATTATATCCCTTTCATTGCAGCCAAGAACCTGGCTCAGGAATCGAATGATGGATCTTAAAAGAGGCCATGATCTCAGATACTTCGCTACTGTTGTTTAGAATTAAACAATTTGCACACTCTTTAACAAAAATTAATAATACAATGAATTAATTTAATTCAATTACATTGAATTAATATAAAAGCTTCCTATTCTTGATCGATTCCAGACCTATTAAAATCTAGTTATCATTGTTTTTTGTATGAAATTTATTTATATATTAATACCTTAATAGCATTCGATAGTTAGTGTGTCAATTCATAAATTACTCACCATTCATTACAACTTGTTTCGCTCAAACACACAAATAAACTTTAAACTCAACTGTGTGGGAACAATTTGTTTGGATTAATCAGATTATATATTATTTTTTCGAGCTTTCATATCAATTTACACGACCTTATCCAACTGTTGACTCGTTTTATTTCCACTTCCATTTAGTTATATTGCTTTGAGAACTCGTTCCAATCAATGAGAGATTCGAGATTCTATTTTTTCTATGCATATTGATTTGCCCAGATTCACGTGCTGTGCCCGGAGCAATCGGGTCAAGGAGGGAAGCGGCTAACTAGACGCTAACTAACTAAAATGAGCTGCTTGAATTAAAAACGGCACACGACCTAATGCAACAGCTCAGTGGCAAACGATCGCGCAACGGAAGTAGTTCTAAATCTGAGAACTTTACGACTGCTATAAAAATAAAAAGTTAATAAAAGGACAACCTCTGGAGAAGTCCTTATATTTGTTGCAAAAAAACATATATGTAAATTATAATGATAGTGCTTATTAATAATGGCCTAAGGGCTTAAGGATCAACTACGTTGGTTGTTTCTCAAATTAAAGTTGATAAACTTTTACAAAGTAAAGAATGCGCATATTAATTTAGGAATAACCTAAATTTCAACCTAGTTAAATTGTATAAAATATAAACATGATTACAATAAAACAGTGTTTATAAGATTGTTTATATAAAAGACAACGATTTTTTTTTTTTTTTTTTTTTGTTAAGTGAAGAATCTGTACATCAAATATGTACAACAAATAGACCAAATCTAAGTACAAAAAACAACGATATTAAAAAATCAAGGAAAAATGCAGCTCTTTAAAGTAAATCAATAAAAAATTAATGAAATAAGCGCTTAATATAACTAAAAAAAAGTTTAAAAAAAGGTTCGTATTCCCACATTGTTTAAGTGCAATTTAAAACAATTTATCTGCAACATTTCTATCGGGAACCGATCTTGCCTTAAGGGTTTGATTGGCCAATTAGTAATTCTCAATACTGTGAAGTGCATGCAACAAATTGCTGTGATTAAAGGTGTGATTAGGCAAGGAAAAATGTTTACAAACTATTTATATGTAAGAACAAGCTCGATTGCTTTTGCGATCTGCCTTTTCCTGGCCTTCAAACTTGTTTCAAGTGATGTGATCAAGGTTAATCAAGTAGCTTTAGAAGATGGCAGTCTGATTACGGTAAGACATTTATACTGACCTGGCTTTAATAATATAATAATTAAATATTACTTTAAAGCCGGATCTGATAAAAAAGTATGGCTATCCGGCGGAAATTCACAGGGTGGTGGCCAAGGATGGCTTTGTACTCACCGTACACCGCATTCCCAAGCCCGGCGGCCAGCCCGTGTTGATGGTCCATGGCCTTTTTGATAGTTCCTCGACCTATGTGATCCTGGGACCTGGTCGCTCCCTGGGCTTCCTGCTCAGCGATTTGGGCTATGACATTTGGCTGCTGAACACCCGAGGAAATCGGTATTCGCGAAAGCACAAGCGATATCATCGGTATCAGCCGCAGTTCTGGGACTTCTCCTTCCACGAGCTCGGAATGTACGATCTTCCGGCTGCCATAGACTATATCCTGGCCAGGAGCAATGGCTACAAGCAGCTGCACTACGTCGGTCACTCGCAGGGCACCACCTCCTTCTTTGTGATGGGCAGTGAGAGGCCTGCCTACATGAAGAAGATCAAGTCGATGCAGGCCCTGGCTCCAGTGGTCTATTGGGATCACATCGATTCGCCTATTATACTGACATTGAAAAATTATATCAGACCTCTAGCGGTGAGTAAATGATTGGTAAATTGATATATAAATATATATAAATGAATACTTCCCAGAACCTTTTAAGAACCTTTGGCATTTATGAAGCTCCCCCCGAGAGTGAGGTGTGGCGGAAGCTCTTCCATCGTTTGTGCAGCTTTGCCTTCCAGAACACCTGCAGCTCCATTCTGCAGGAGATCATGGGCGTGGACTATCAGCAGTTCAACAGTAGTCTCGTACCGCTATTTCTGGGCCACATACAAGCGGGATCATCAATCAAGTCCATGGAACACTATGGCCAGCAGATCCACAGCGGCGGCTTCTTCAAGTATAATTACTATAATGCCTGGGAGAATCGGCGACGGCACGGTGCCGACAGCCCGCCACAGTACAATGTGTCCAGGGTGGACTGCAAGGTGGCCCTGTACTACAGTAAGAACGATCGCCTAACCTCGGACATCGATGTGCTTCGTCTTCGGGATGAGCTTCCAAATGTGATCCTTGATTATCTGATACCCGACAAGCGCTTTAATCATATTAACTTTTTATGGGGGAACAATGTGCAGACTGTGATCAACGATC
Organism: Drosophila kanapiae; assembly: GCA_008042475.1. Classification (NCBI taxonomy): domain Eukaryota; kingdom Metazoa; phylum Arthropoda; class Insecta; order Diptera; family Drosophilidae; genus Drosophila; species Drosophila kanapiae. Next base: position 120,305 of record VNJM01002575.1, read on the forward strand.
GGCTTTTGGAGGTTATAAGAAAGGTGGAAAACGGAGAGTTGTAAATAAGGAACTTGGGAAATTGTAGAAAGTGCCAAATACTAAACAAAATGAAGGAAATTAAACGCCATCCCGCCTTGTAAAAATAAAATGGTCATTTAAGAGGGGAAAACTCGGTTAAAATATGATATTGGAAGGGAAATACTATCAAAACTAAGCTAATAAATAATAATAAAAGGTAACTACCAAATACAAAACCTAATTAAGCGAACAAGTAATTCAGGTCTTGGTGTTAGGAAATCATTTAACTTCGGAAAAGGCCTGGTATTACTAAAGATTAACTTACTTTAAAGTTACCCAGAGTATTAAATGCATTAGGTGTTCAATCCTCTTGAATTGTTTCAATTGAATAAATTAAAATAAAAACAAACTGTATAAGTTACTTTTACTTGCAGCTCATCAAAGTTTTCCTAACTGAGTTACATAATTGCTAGGCTTTTCCTAAGCCACGAGTACTTTCACTAGCTTTAATATATTTTGCCACAATTTGGCATTCTTAAGCATTCCTCTCACTTCCCTTGATTGCTTAAACTTATAATTCCGAGTCCAATTAAAATGCAGAGAGTGTTAAGATTCAAGATGCTTTTGTAAATACACATATTTTGTATATTTTGAGATTTTCTTGCCCACACAGATACTGTAAATTACCAGGCAACGAACGCATTGAAACATGAAATCAGATTAAATATTTAAATCGGACAAGAGGCTTGCCAAAAAACCAGAAGGCAGAAGGAGCTGCCAGCAGGCTGCTGCTGATAATATATTTTCATACAGAGCGTGCTGGCGGAAATTTATTGCAAGTACATTTTATTTAAAACTCCATTGCATTTGACATTTCGCAAGTATGGGTGGGGACTCGGACTCTCTTTTCTGTGGCAGTTGCCAAAAAAGAACCCCGAAATTGCCAATGACATCGGCACATGTTGGGTGTGCCTCCAGGACGACCACAAGAAAATAAAAGTGTCACTCCATATAGACGCAAACTTAATTGTTTGCCGAGACCAAGTAGAACAAACAAACCATTTCAGAGAGACAGCCGCAAGTTTCTATTTCCAAAATAAATGCCAAGCGCAGAGCATACAAAAATATACACAGAATATATATATATACGGGCTTTGATTGAAACAAAAGTGTCGGAAATCATTTTAAAGTGGAAATCAAACCTGCCAGACGAACGACATGCAACGGACCTTTACCCTGGAGTAATAATAAACCAGGTAGGCTGATTAATGTTTATTATAGACGGCTACCGATAATTGTTTGACAATTGATTAACTTAGCTGTCTACTTTAAACATATGATGTTAGCAGCCGGAGACTTTATAAGGCAAATAAATAAGTGATTAATCCCTAGTTTAATGCAATAATACTCATCTTTACTAGATGATATATTGTAGATCAAGGCTTAAGTGGAAGGAGGTTAGATTTTGTTGACTGGTTAATATGATTTCTGGGATTCCTTCTTTTTTATAGTTCTCTCGTAACCAGAAAAGCTGCTTACGCCCCAGTCTGACTGGGAACAAGAATCATTTTCCACAACTTTGTTAGCTGCAACGTGTCGGCTACTTGATGTGATGCAATGCTTGCTACTCCTACCCCTTTTGTGGCATTGTCCTTCGGAGTCCGGAGACCATGTCCGTCTGCGGCCTCCGCCCGTGTGTCGCCACCGCCTGCTGCTGCTGATGGTGCTGCTGCTGCTGCTCCTTGTCCGGAGATGTCAAAGCCCCGGGTGTTGTTTTTACGCCCCGGAGGAGGCAACAGGGGACAATCCCCTGGAATCATTCAGACGTCCGGCGCCCGGGAGTATCAATCATGTCACTTGACCGAGCGGAAATCGAGTTCTCACAGAAATGCAAATGGGACTTGGGCTCATAAAGTCTCTCGAAAACATAGAGCAGGAGAGAAATTAAATTGTGCCTCGATTGGGCCTGGGAAATTCGTTAAAATTCTGTGACGGCCATTGTTTTAATGCATTTACATGCTCCTCCTCAGTCCTACGGCCTCCGGCCTCTGGACTCCGATTAGGCATGCCCAAAGACAGCAGGTCCATTGTGCCTACGAGCAGGGATCGCTGGTGGGAACAAAAGCCGAGCCCACAAAACCAATCGAAGTCATTTGAAGATTTGCGTTACGATTTGCATTTGAATGGCTAAAGTTTGGCCCTCTTTTCTCACAATTTTCGACCAGGCTCGGGTCAGGGCTGGGCCGAGCATTGTTAGGCAATTGTTTGTGGAAACTATCAACAACTGGTAGCCACACCAGATATCGCCCCAAGCTCTTTGGCTTGTCAGCTCCGACAATGCCAGGCCCGAAGTGTTGTCTACTTTCGGGGGAGGCGGCTTAGACTTTAGGACTTGAGAAAACTAAGGGGAAAAATCCAACAGTTTATGGAAGCTGAACCTCTAGGGTTTTTTCTTTAATTACTCGAATTTTCCCCGTATTTTGTATTTTGTGAAATTTAGCAAATACGGATATATTTGGCTAAATAAAGCTTCAGTGAAAAATGAATTGGGAATAGCTGTGAACTTATTTATTCATGGCTAAAAGTATTTTAAATATTTTTCAAAATCATGGCGAGACACACACTATTAAATTATGAGCCGTCAAACAAACAAATTTCATTTGACACTTTGTTAAATAAATGCATGCATCTGAATGCTGCTTATATTATGATTTTTCGTGGCTAGTTTTAAGCTAATCAATAATTTATTTATATTCAGGTTTAAATTTCAAAAGTTTGTTAAATTATTCAGCTTAGTTTCCCCTTATTAATAAAACTATGGCAGTTTCCAAATTAAATTTCAGTCCCTTTAAAAAACTAGCTGTCATATCCGCTGAGTGGCTTGCCAATTGGTTAACCATCTCGTTCCTTGTCTGGACCCCACTGCCCTTGCATTATTAAGGCAATAAGGAAAGTGGAAACACGAGAGAGCACAGTTCGTATCAGAAAACTGTTGCCCATCAATTTTCCTGTTGCCCAGTTGTGTGCTTCCTGGCTAATTGAAAATAATTTTTACTAACAATACCCAATAAGAAAATGAAAATAAAAGAAAAACCAAACAAAGAACGACTTACGCTGCAGCTTCCACTGAAAACTTAATGAAAAATCAAACCAGGACACAGGGTGGTGTATGAAAGAATGGGAGCTGTCAGAAGCCAAGAGGTGCAAGTGCCAGTGGAATCCATAGAGAAAGGATACAGAAGAAAGGGTATATTGGATCCATGAAGTTCAGGCTTTAAACAAAGTTTTTTATCTATTATATTTTAATGTATTACGATCTATTTTATTATATCTATATTTATGTTTTTTATATCTTTACACTTGTTCCTTCATCTATTATGAATCTAGCTTAAAACCCTTCTAGCATTTTAAAGGACACTTAGGGCTTGGTATGCCATGTTCGGGGCACTCACATCGAAGCTCTTGTTGTGGCTGCCTTCTGCCTTTCGGTGGAAAACGCATGTCAGGTGAGCAGTCAGGCAGCAGCAGCCAACCGGAAGTGCTTAACACCAACACCATCTCGTGCACGAATATGGCTCTACACACACGCTCAGGAAAAAACAAAATGAAAAGCTGAGCTAAAGAAAAGTTGAGAAGCAAACTCTTCGGGTTAGTTTCCGTGGCGAAACTTGCAGCAAAACTAAAGTAAACTAAAATAATTTTTGTAAATACACATACACGCAAGCGAAAGGGACGTATGTGTGTAAATCTGTGTGTGTGCAGCAGCTTACCTGCTGCTGTTGAAGTGCCTGAAAGCCAAGTTAATACTGTGAAATAATTTATCGAGTGCATTTATAATTGATGCTATGTGGTCCCACGACGGACCACGCTCTGCCATTGTTTGCTCTTCTAGTTGTTGGTGGAAATGCAGGAAAATATACTTTCAATTACTAGTTGGGGCTATAAAACAGGAAATTTATATACATTCAATTGAGTTTTATGGTTTATTGGAAGTTGTAGGTGGAAACGAAAGACGGTATTCTTTTTCAAGCTTAAGGAGGGAATATATGTAATAGTTGCTATATTTCTGAACAAATGTAGCTTAAATTGTCTCTCAAATATATAAAACACACCCTCGAGCTATAAAGGTTGTTTAATTAACGCCGCCCAGTCAGAACTATCTTTCCTTCTCGCCCAAAAAAAGTATCTAATTTCACAATCAAAAGCGCAATTTGAATACCACGCAAATCCTGTTGTAGCTCAGCCACAGCCTCAAGACGAACGCCCCCGAAAATTCTACCCACTTTTCCATGAGTATTCCCATATCATAGACACTCGTCTCATGTTTTTCTAGCCCAACAACTTAGCTGGCCCTCAACAAAGGCCGGACCTGCCAGGGGGGAGAAAGCCTTACATGCTGCAGTACATCAAAATGTCTAAAATTTCATAATTGCAATGGAGTTTCCAGCTTGGACCCCTCAGTGGCAAAGCGAGATTTCCCTTAACTTTCCTCTTTGGATTTCCCCGCAATAGAATACTCTCTGCGAGTATTTAATAATATGTGCTCGCTTTTGTTTATTCTGAGGTTTGGTTGGGAAGTTTGAGCTTTATACTGCGGTTCAGATTTTTTTTTCTAGCTTTTGAACTGAAGGATGAGCTTGGCTCTTTCGCTATATGAAATTCCATTTTAATTAAATTAATTGTGGAAAGAAAACACACCCTTAAAAGAATGGAAACGGGACTTTGGAACAATTTTAAATGGCTAACTTCTTTCTAAGACCAAAGTCAAGGTTTAAATAATTTTCTTTTACCTTTTGGTCAAGTTTTTCTTCCCGAAGTTTTAACTGTAACCACACAGATTATAAAATGCCACTTTCCGCAATTTAACCGAAAAAATGAACTTCGCACGATTTGTCATGCCTCATAACTTGCGCTTTATCTTCGCTTTAACTCGTTAAGCAACATGTCCAAGGACCCCACCTCCGGTCAGGGAAACCCCACAGAAAATTGGTACTCCTCCTCTAAAGAAAAACCCAATTTAAGGCGAGTGTCATTTGCTAAAACACAGAAAACACAACCTCGGGCGCCAAAAAATACCCTGAAAACGACCGAAAAAAAAAATCAAAAAATCTAATTAAAAATTTGCTGCAATTCGAGATGGCCAACGCCGCCCCACTGTCTTGTTCTAGCCTCGCAGGGACAAACAAAAAAGCAATTACAGTGCCTCAAACTGTTGCAACTTCCTGCAATGACAACAGAGAGGCGCTAAGCGTGGTACACAATATTAGCAGGCAGCAGACTTCCCCCAATTCCCCTGTTGAACATTTTTGGCAAAAAAAAAAAAAAGAAGTAGAAAAGTAAACCGATAGAAAGGAAAACCCCGTGCAGCAGCGGTCCTGCGAACAGGCAGTCAGGATATCCTACTGGTAACCAGTTACCCTCGGAGCCATCCCTCAACCCGCTTGGGGGTAGCAGTTACAGCGTCCGTCTGTGTTAAATACGCGAATGTCCTTCCTAATCTCATTTGGTGATGTTATCCTGAACGAGTGAGCGGAGCGGACCAGCCCGGAGACTCCAACTGGAGCAACAACTGTGCGCGGCTAGGAGCGAGCTCCTCCCGTTCAATGGCAACTCCATTCACTGTTTTTTGGTTAAACTTTTTACATATTGTTCGGCGAAAAAGTTGAATAAAAGAATCCTGTTATGATACCCTGCCGGAGTTTGGTGTTTGGGAATGATTTTAAGCTCTGCTTGACTTTAAAGCAAATGTGAGATTCTTGTGAGAATCTAATTAAAGCAGAAATGCCTTTAAATGTTTGTTTAATTATGGAATGCTATAGATTTTACTTGCACTTGCTTCTTACAAGGTTAAAAATGTTTGGAAAAAGTGGTAACATATTTTATTTCGCAAAACAAACACATTGAAATGAAGTACACCTTTAATTACTAAATATGTAGTCTAAAATTTCAGTTACCACTCTCTGAGAAAGTATTCCTAAATCCTTTTGATTCTGTAAAGATATCCTTACTTTTATCACAGCCTTTTACAGGGTATTCACAAAGTTCTATTGTTACTTCCCTTTGGTTATGGTTATTATAGTCAAAGTATTTTTTGCTGTTTGCCCTGCTATCCGCGTATGTGTGGGTGGCTGACTGTGTGTGCGCTTGGGTGTGTTTGTTAACCCGACAATGACGACGGATGGCGAATCCTGCCCGCTCCTGTGGCCGCTGCAACCGCTGTCGCTCCTTTGGCGCACGACAAAACGCATGAAAGAGTGGAAAAGGGAGTGGAACTGGGGCTTAAAAAGATGAGGGTAAAAGAGGAGGATAAAGAGGAGGAAAAAGAGGAGGAAAAGGAGGAGTTTGGCGGGGAGTGGAACGACAAAAGCCAGGCTAAAACGCCGCCAGTCAAAAAATTTGCTGCTTTTCTTGTCGCTCCTCCTCCTTTTTTTTTTTGTATTTTTTTCCAGCGACCAGCTTTCCCCGAAAAAGCTGGAAAAAGTGCAAAAAATGCTTCGCACCCGCGGTGACCAAAGTATTCCTGCTATTTGGGACTCGGTGAGTGTGAGCACTGTTATTATTGCGTTTTTATGCATGCTCGCATATGGCGAATGTCCTTGGCCATGGTTACACCACATGATATACGGCATTAAAGTGGACCAGAAGAGCACGCGAGGATGAGGCGAGGATTTTTTGGGGTGCGAAAGTGGTTTTCGCTGCGGACGTGGACGTGATAAAAGTTTTTAAATATTTTAAGCTTCAGTGAATTATAGGCGTTGCTAGCCCAATACCTCGCAAATTCTCTCCGGGAAGTCAATTTTCAAATTGTGCAGTGTTAAAAATAAGCTAAGCTTAATGTTTAGATTGTTAAGAATATATTTATAGCAAAAACTGATCTTCAATAGAAATTTAAATCAAAATATTATTGTAACCGACCTGCAGCTTTATTTATTATTCCTCTCAAGTTCTTGGCATTCCAAGGGTGATGAAATTATGATTATTTTGTACAAAAACGCCACACAAATGTCACTCTATTATCTAACCCAATATGAGTAATATATATTCGAAAAAAGAACCAACGCTTATTCATTTTCAGATTGAAGCGATAATTAGGCTTATACCATCAATCCCCCGGGTTAAGGTTACAGTTTCCTCTTCGGCGCCAACTCCTTCCCGAAAGTTCACACTTGGGGCGGGAAAAATACTAAAAATCAATACTCCAGCAATTAGGCGCCCTGTGATCCGACCCTCTCCTAGCTGCTTCTAGCCACTTGCTGTCCAATTTTGTGATTTATTAGGCAGACAGTAAAAGAAAAAGAATACCAAAACTTGTGCGTGAAAAAAAGTAAAACAAACAACAATAAATTGAGGCAAATTAAGCATACGAATGCGTCGTTGTCTGTCAATATTTGCATAGGCAAGTGAGACGTTCATTTGGGAATAGGGACTGCCAGGGCTAGGGTACCGCGGAGGGGAGCCACTTAACACCTCCCGATTCGAAATCCAGATCAAATACTTGAACAGGAACGTGGCTTATTAAGTCACACGGATTACGCATTGCAGTGGGAGGGGATAGGTAGAGGAAAGGGAGTTACACTCTTTCCACACGACACACGTTTTTTTTTTGTTATGGTCTTTTCCTCATTTTCCTCTATTGTATACAGTGAAAAATAATTTATTCTATTTTGCGTTGCACTAAAATTCCCAACAGTATAAGTTACTAATGATGATCCTGGTACGGTTTGAAAAAGCCCAATTCCACTTATTTACATTTGACAAAGTAATCGGATATTTAATTTAAAGAAACATTTACTATAATTAACAGAAAAGCATATTTTGCTAGCAATTGGACTTCAACATTTTCTTGATTATAAAGTAGAGTGTACAAATTCTTTGAATAGATCTAAGTAGTTCCACAAAGTATTTCAACCTTTATCATGCCTTTCTCTCTGTGTAGATAAACATCTGGAGCAGGTCACCTATTTGTATTTGGCTTTCCGATATCGAATGTCAGTTACCGTGGGCACTTTCCGCTTCTTCCTCCACTTGCCCGCTCGATTGGCCGCTTCGGTGTCAAAACAAACTGGAAAACATTCTGAGACCGGGTTTCAGAATCAGTCAGAACAAACAGCGAGCGTGGTCTAATAATATTTGTTGATCGTAGAATCGTGGACATCGCTGACACCTCCGCTGAGGAATGAGATATTTATGTATATATATATATAAAGTGTATATATAGTGGAGGAATGTCGCGAATGGGTCGCTGGCCGGGGCTTATCAGTAGTGTGTAGTGGTGCAGTGGTGGCACCGCCATTACCTGTTCTCCCTGGCATGCCTCACCTGAGCTGCAACTAAACTTGGGCTCGAAATAATAGACCTGCAAGTGGAAACTGAAGTTGAGGAATGGTCGCCACACTTGGCTGCTTCTCTGACATATATTGTTGCCTAAATACCAACATTTTATGTGGTTTTCTTGAGCAGATAAATTCTGGAGTTTTATTTTGGGTGAGAATAGTTGGGAATAGTTGAGAAAATGCTATACTACAGTTAAATAAACATTAAAGATACTAAAATATTACCGAAACTAGTCTATATATAATTTATTTTATTAGAATTTTCGCGTATGTATATTTTTTCCCGCTGCTGTCAGATAAGAAACCTAACTCTTCTGGCTCTTATCACAAACCTATAGCTGGTCACCGATAAGACCGATAATGTGCAGCTAGTGCAGTGGTTTCTTTTTTTGTTTAATAAATGTAAATGAATGAATAAATATTTCCTGTTTAGGGTTTTACTAGCTGCATTTCCCGCACACGTGCACAATAAGTGTAAAGCTTAACGTAGCTTTACATTTAAATCCTCAAAAAGTAGAAGGGCAACGACCAGCTTAGTCAATAATTTAGCTTAAATATTGATTCTTTAAACAAATACGTGCGCGGTAGTCATTGTGGATATTAATATTTGTCAAATAATTATAATTATAATGGAGACACTAATAAAAAATATAATATGCTACCTTTAGTTAGGTTTAATATAGATTATATACTTAAAATCTTGGTGTTTTATAACTTTGAATTGAATTATTGAATTGAATTACTTTTTTGTAAATATTTTAACTTTAAAACAAAAAAAAAACATAATTTATAATATTTATATTATTTAAATTTCGCCTGTTCGATGCAGTGACTCTCAAACTGCAAACAGGTTCGAAGCAAAACCTTGACTTCTTTCAAAAGGTTCGATGCTCAGCGCAACATGCTAGAAGCAGTGGTTGCAACAGAGTACGCAGTACCTCGCAGATACAACCAATCGTATCTGGCAGATACAACCAACAGTCGAAAACAAATTTCATCCAAATCGGTCGTGTTGCGGATGTTTTGAGTTTAGAGTTCGTCGCGTTTAATCGTAAAGCGTCAAATAAAGCAATTCAAAACAAGTATTTGGATAAATACAGCGAAACCAAGGCAGTGAAATTTTTTAAAGAAATTCGTGTTGAAGTATTTCTAAAACGCACTCATAAAATTGGTCTAAAGTGATTGGTTAACAGTGAAAAATTCAAAATATATAAAGTACTAAGAAAGGAAATACTGGTGGATTTCAAAAACCTTTCGAAAAAATAAGTATAAAAGTTCGAAAAAGATTTGAAAATAAAATTAAAAAGTGCAAAATACTAAAGATTTAAAAACAGATGAAAGTGGAGTAAAGAATTTAATAAATTACTTACTAAAATTGAAATAAAATTAAAAAGTGTTCGGAAAACGTTCTAAAACAACAAAATATTGAAACCATGTTGGCCCAAGGCGTCCTCCCACTAAACTAACGGAAATCCAGCCTAGGACCGATTTTATCAGGATAAAAACCTCTGTAATCTCCACTTCCAATCGCATTCCTTGGAAGGACTTTAAGCAACCGAAATGGAGGACGAACTGCGCTGTCCCACGTGCAAGCAGCTGTACGCCAATCCGGTGCTGCTGCCCTGCTTCCACGCCCTCTGCCTGGGCTGTGCCCTGGACATTCAGACACCCTACAGCCCGGGATCGGGTCTGCCGGTGACCGCCAATGGATCTGGCGGGGGTGGTTCCTCTGCGGCGGGTGGACACAATGGTATGCACAATGGCAATGGAGGCGGATCAGTGGCCGGGGGCACTGCTGCCTCCGGTGGTGGCAATCCAGGAGCTCCTCCTGGCACGCGCCACAGCTCCCACAGTTCGGCGGCCAGCACGGCCAGCTCCAATACGGGCAGCGAAAGCGTCACCTCCGACCAGGACCAGTCCGACAAGGTGAGCATCTTCAGTGAGGCGGACTCGGGCGTGGTCTGCTGCTCCAACACATCCCGACCGGTGTCCTATGCCGGCACCGGAATGTTGCCCAATGGCAATGTGGGCAACGTGGTAGCTCCGCCCGGTGCCGCCTACTGCCTCACCTGTCCGCTGTGCCGCAAGCTTGTCTTCTTCGATGACGGTGGTGTGCGGAATCTACCCACCTATCGGGCCATGGAGGCCATTGTGGATCGGTTCTGTGCCCGCGAGGCCCTGCGCTGCCAGATGTGCGAGACGGACCCCAAGGTCGCTTCCCTGATCTGCGAGCAGTGCGAGATTCGCTACTGCGACGCCTGCCGGGAGCTCTGCCATCCCGCCCGTGGTCCGCTGGCCAAACACACGCTGGTGAAGCCGCGAGGCGCTGCCCAGCAGCGGGAATCCGTCTGCGGGGAGCACGAGCAGACACTGTCGCAGTATTGCCTCAGCTGCAAGGCACCGGCCTGCGGTCTGTGCATCGGGGAGCAGCGTCACCAGGCCCACGACGTCCAGTCTATAAACGTCACCTGCAAGGCTCAAAAGGTGAGTGTCCTACGGGGGTTTTTTGCAACAAAATATATATTTATTTATAGAGGTTTCTTTAGTTATTAAAAAACAAATATTATTCGGATAAGAAATTTAATAAAAATGTATGTACAACTATATTTATATTTAATTAACATATATATCCAATATTCTTATCGTAATTGTGTAGATATATTATAAATTTTGTTCTTTAACCCTTTTCTCTTAATAAATTTGTTAAGAATGCAAGATAAATATAAAAGCAGACAAATACATAAATAACCCATGAAAATACTATTGTTTTTCTTGTGCCATCCGCCATGAATATTTTCTCACTGATAAATAAACAAAGGCAAAGAAATATTTCCAAAAAATTCGGTAAAAACAAGAAAAATATGAAAACTCTTAATCAATTTCGTATTTATTATCCGAATGACACATGTCTGTGGCCATATTCAAATGTCATTTCGAGCAAATAATTAAAATGGATGCATAAATATGATTTTTTCCAAAATGAAACTTTAATTATAATAAATATGCATCAAGCTGATTAAAAATTATGTTTGATGTGAATACAATAATTAAGCAAAAGCCAAGTTAAGTCCTGGTTAGTTAGGGAAAAGCAAAAGTTTATGATTCCCTCTTCCGTTTATGCAAAAAACTATATAAGAAGGCAGGCAAAAAACATGACAGCGGAGGAGTCCGGAATCCAGAAGACAACTCCTCTCGAAACGAAGAAAAATACGATTTCAAGACAAACTAATTATGGGGCGAAAAGTAAGGTCCTCGGGAAATAAATATGTATTTACTTGCGGAGCCACCGCATATCCTGACCACATCCTGACTCGCTTCCTCCCTTTCAGCTTGTTTATATTTCGTGTTTTCTCTTTCGTCTGCTGTTTTTTTGGGTGCAAAATTTATGGCTTGTCTGCTGGCCCCGAACATTTTTCATGCAACATTGTGTATTTTGGGAGCTAGTATTTTTGGGGATTTAGGAAAAGGGGAAGTACATAGTATTATTGGGGATATAGGAATAGGGGAATAAGTATTTTAGAGGATATTGGAATAGAGAATATATGTAGATGGATAAAAAGAGGTAAAGAAGAGTAGAACTTTGATCTGATTATTAGATTCTTGTGTTATTATTCAGTATGTTTTATTACATTAATAAATTCCTTGAGTATCTTTGAGTCGACTATTGTTATCTACCCTCCTCAGCTATGCAAACTATTTCATTCAACAAATTTCCTACACAATTTAAGCCCCACTCAGGTCTTTGTTTTTGACGTAGGAGGGTATCCTTCCAAGTGCCACAATCTCCCCAGCTCTGGCATGCTAATTCAGCGATAAGTTTTCAGTCAAGAACACCTTTGTCCTCTACCTTTTGGGAATTTAATATCGCTGAATTTCAGCGTCTCTCTCACCTGTTAAATTCATGAATTCCACGACTGTCATTCTCCCCGGAATCACTGGCAAACAATTTTAATATGCCAAATGTTTCAAGTGCCTGCACATCCTGTCATCTAGGCAGGACGAGGACAACACAACGACCCTGGACGGACAGAAAGTGCGAAATGTGACAAATTGCAGCGGCTGCCAAAACAAAGAAAGCAAACCGAGAAAGGAATCAACTGTTGTCGTCGTCGAGTCAGGTCAAGAAGGATATTGCCCAACAAAAAAGAAGGAAGAAAGCCAGCCATGGAATAAATGGCATTTTTGTTTTAGAGAAATGAATGCGCAAAAATATTTCACAGTTGTTTCGGTTTAGGGGACGCAGAAAGTGACAGTAGATAAAGTCAGAGAATAAACAGGGTTGGGACTTTAAGCCGGGCCAAATTCTATTGTGTTAGAATCAGATTTACTTGTTCTGAAACAAAAATGGGAAGAAGACAGTCAAAAGGTAACACAAGTTACATTATTAAATGAATTTCTTTATTTTCAAAGACGAAAAAATCTCTTAAATAAGTACTCTTCTAATATTTTAAGTATAGCTTAAATAGCCTTATTCTTAAAGCCTTTATACTCATTATAATATCTGCATTTATCACTGAATTTTCATAGAATTAACTAGAAAACCAAACGCTTTGATAATCATATCTGTTAGATATTTTTGGCCCATTTTTTCTTGTATCTATTTGGGTTGAATGTTTCCCCATCAAATCACGCATTCCAGAGCGAGAGACCCTTATCGGTTTTATCATGACCGAAAATGAGGCTCATTTGTGAACGTTATTTTTTGGCCAGCTGCCTGTGTACCCTCCCCCCAATTGGCGTGGAATTTCCCGAGATTCCCGAGATTTTAGTCATTTCCTGCCTGTGCTTATCCTGACGCATCTTTTCGTTTGGCCTGCAACTGATTTTCAATTTTCATTGTTCGGCAACCTTCGCCTGCAGGATGAGAGTCAAAACTCATGGCGAACAATGCCAAAAGGAATTGTTGTCCCCTGTCCCGGGGGCAGCTGATTCGGGGCAGCTGCTCAGCCACACCGCATAATGGCACAAGCCAGGTGAGGCTGCTGCGGCTCGTGCTCGGGCTCCTCCTATTTCCCGCTCAGCCCCGCATGGTTGACGATGACACACGTTCGAAATCCGGAGTGACGCCGACAATGCCACCTTTCCCCCAAAAATAGTTGATTAGATAAGCGAGTGGTAGTCATCCGTCGAGTCACTCTACAAAAAATATATATATCTATTGGGTAATAGAAAACTTTCATTTTAAAACTAGAACCTTAAATTTCTGTAAGTTATTGAGACTTAAAAAATATTTATAATGCATTTACACCTTAAGTGTATTCCAAATATATCGTAAATTCTCTCTGTGCATCTCGAAGACTCGACTCATTTGCAAGAATGTCCTCTCACTCTCTCCCTCTCTCTGTGGTTGTGTGCCATTTTTCACACCCATCGTCGGGTTCATCTCTACCTGTTTAGGACAGGTAATCGGGCAGACCTGGTGGGTGGCAGCGTACTTTCCCAACTTGTTGTCCGCCTTCGTAAATCATTAATTTTCTGTGTGTGTTTATTATGCAGCTTGCTTATTTTGTGCCGAGTATGTCCTGTCGACGGTATATCCTTGGCCTGCTTTCTGCACCTCGACATTCCTCATTGTTGTTTATACATTTCTCTCCTTTCTCGTCCTTTGTGCCAGCTCCTTTGAGATTTATGACACCATCACCGAAGTGCAGTTGGACGTTGTAATGTATTTTTTGCAACATGTTTCGTGTTGTACCCACCACCACCAGGGTAGCACCACCACCACCACCACCCCACCAAAAACCACCCCTCATCCCGAGTTTTTTCGCTGGATTCTCAGGTCCTGTGTCAGATGATTGCGCTGCATTTGTTCCGTTTAATATGGCAGAATTCCATTGTTTTTTCCGCCACCACCACCAACCCTGGGGCAACGTACTTTGGCTAGGATGTGTGTCGAATCCATCGGATACCGTCCAGAGTTCAGGTTGTACCGTGCGGATATTTTTTTTCCAGGCGCTCAACAATGGTGGTTTTAAATAGGTTACTTTATATATAAAGTCTTTAGGGGAAGGGAAAACAATCGTAATTGTTCGCTGATGTTTTGCTGCTGGAGAGGGGAGTAAGTGTGGAAAATATTTGCTATTTCGATGAAGTAATGAAGGTATTCAAAGGAAGAAATATATAATACACATAAAAAATATTCACAGTCTTCTTTATATCTTTTAATCTGAATTCCTGCAATATCCATTGAAATTAAAGCTAAATAGTAAGCACAGCTCACCCGAGTCCCCATTAAAATCCAAGAAAATGCTTTTACGCCCCCACAAGAACTTACTCCTGGTCATTTCGTTGTTATTTTTGTGTTTACCCAATACATATACACAAATTCATTAGGCCAGAAGAAACCTGGCGGGAATACTTCCTTCCTTTTTGGCCATCCCCCAACTCCTACGAAACGTCAGGCAGTTCACTTAATTACAGTCCAATTACAGGAATTTTATGTGTAGATATACATTTGGATTTCTGAGGCCTGTCTCGCTCTCAATATAATTAAGCGGAAAAATGAATTACATAATTAATAAACAAAATTCAGCGCCAGGCTAATTAGCACACCCGAGTGTGGAAATTAAAGCTGCTTGGCTTCAGAAGCAAAAACAAACTCAGTCACATAACTTGACAGCGGCAGAGAGAGAGAAGAACGCACATCCCTGAAAAGAAACAGGATAATAAACGCAGGAACACGTTGGCGAAAGCCGAGTTAATTGCTGAAAGGAAAAGAGGGAGAGTAGAAGGAAAAAGTATGCGAAACATAAAAAATAAATAGAAGGAAAATCGGGGTAATAAAATGAAATGGAACCCATGAAAATTCCTCTGCGGCGGAGAGTGGTACATGCACCTTCTTTAATTCATATAAAATTTGCCTTTTTTGCAGCTCTAAAATTATGTTGTCACGAGTAAATTTCAACAGTTGTTTGCTCACTAAATAATAACAAAAGCAGACGAGAATGGAGGGTGGGGGACCTATATTTTTACCTGTCTCTCCATTCCACCCTCCAGGCTGTTGGTCGAAGGAACCCGTTTTTCCCCAGTGCATCATTTTCAGGCGCTTTTCAGCGTTTATTTTTAGGTGTGTGTATGTGTTTGGGTAGTTTATCCCCAAGAGGCGTAACACGAAAAAATGGAGGGAGTATCCTGCTAAAAGGGAGTGGGTGTAGTGGGCCAAAGAAGCAAAGCTAAGTGGCGGTAAATGTTGTTGGCCAGACTTGCAGACATATGCATTATGGCGTCACGTGTCCAGCTCCATCTACATGGCTTTAATGACCAAAAGTCCTTAGCATTTCGTTTGGGGGGATAGCTAACGCTAGATAGCCTTAGATTCCCCAGGGTCTTGGCATTTGGACAAACTTGTCCTCGGACCAGGTCATCATCATGACTTTAATTGGTACGCATTCGTCGTTTACTTTGGCGATGAACAGATAAAGCCTGGGTAATTGATATTTCCAGATCTTGATAAGGTGTCCTGGGCACAGGGGTTGTTATGGCGGTTTACCTATGGGTTGTCCTTTTTGAGAGGGAAGTAGAAGTCAAGTTTAAAGTACGCTTTTGTGCCCTTATTTGATGTGGAAAATGTGATAGAACTGTGGAATATATTAATTAGGTTTGTAAAATGTATTTTTAAAATTACCTTTAACATATATTTGAACTTGGAACTCTTGTACGAATTTATATCTTACTATATACATGCTAATTTATAAAAATTAAGCCACGTGCAGATGTAACAATAAATAAAAATGTAAGAAAACCCCTTTTCAAGAACCCCCTGTTTGTTTATTTTATTCAAAGCCCGAAACCCAATAAGCAAATGGAACAGCAAATAAAGGAAAACGCTTTTCAAAGGACCTGTGCTGTTGTTGTTTCAAGCTTAGCCAAAACCACAAAGCCAATCTCATAAATATATGTTTATTCATATACTTACCCCTCTCGCGACAAGCATTTTCCATTAACATGCCGGAGCTTACTTCACTTTCACGCTTCATGTGGAGACCGAGCCTGCCTCCCCGCTGGATTTTCCCCCGGAAAAGTGCCCGCTGCGAGAGCTTCTAATTATTTCCACCATAAATGTCAAGCCAGCTGTGTGTTGGTGACCCCGCCCAGTGTTGATTTTCGACAGGGCAACGGCGCTTATCTGAAAATTACTTTTCGCGAGCCTTTTCAGCGCTAAATGCGAAATTACAAAAGTTCCCAAAAAAAAAGAAGAAAAATAATATTTCCCTGGCCGTAATTTTGTTGCTCTCGCTGTAATTTATGCGCATTTTGCATGTCCCAGCGCAATTGTCAAGGTTTTTTGTAAATGCCTTTTCTTTTTTTTTCTTTCTTATTTTTGCGTTATAATTACTTTTGTTTATTTGCCCCCGCCGACCCCAACTTTGACCGCAGAACTTTTTCGGTATTTTGGTTGGTGTTTTTTTTTTGGGCCACCAAGGAAGCCGCCGGGCAATGAAAATTGCGTTAAAAATTATTAGATTTTGGTGGCTCACTTTTTTTTTTTGGTGTCAGCATAATTCTGAGGGCAGGCCCTCATCCCGTATCACGCCCATTATTGATTTAATTTAATTAGTTTCCAGTGGCCGCTGGCCATTTCACTGATTTCCGATTTTGTTTGCTTCGGTCTCTCTGTGTTTTTAGTTTTTAAAAATTTTTATTGTGGTGTTGAGCGATGAGGGTCTGGGTTTTTGTTTGGCTATTGCGACCAGTGACCCGGCCGAAAAAGTTATTAAAATTTTATTGCCTTCACATCGAATTTTACCCCCCAATTATTTTATTGTTTTCCCGACTGTCTCTGTGAATGCATTTTCGTGTTCTACATTTTATATGGAACTTGGAGTGCAAGTGAAATACTTGGAAATGGTCTTAAATGGGATTTTTTTTGGCCAGCTATATTTGTTTATTTATGGAAATTAGTTCAGGGCGAGATGCTTTTATTGCTCTTTAAAGATTTTACATGTTTTCCATAAATAATGGCCAGAAGTAAGTATGCAAATATTTAGAAATAAATATCTCCTAACGTAAACAACAAAGTGGCAACATATTGCCCACTCGACTGGCCATAAATAAAGCCACAATAGAGTGAAAAAAATTAACCCGATACCGGCTGCAAACTACACTTAATTTATGTAAATTCCGTTGGTTCTAGTGCGGAGTTTTTTTATTCCTGAATTTAATTGCAACAAATGTTCATTTTTCTATTTATTTAAGCGCTAATTTAAATGATAAATAAATAAATAATGTCGTCGACAAGTGCCAGCCATGCTTTTTGCGGTCACTTGTTTTTTTTTATTTAAATAAATAAATTAATTATCGCCTGGCTGGAAAATTATTCTGTGCGATTGCGGTTGACAATGAGAGTTTATATATGGGAGATATGTGCCGAAAAACTACTACAATTAGCCGAAAATAAATTGCTAATTTTGTGGAAGAGTTATAGTTGAAATATTAGATGGAATTTTTGTTATTTTCTAATATTTATTGTACCTTGAGTGTATAATATATGTTCAACTGCACTTCAAGCTTTTATAAAATTATAAAACTATATTTTCTATAGTATTTAATTTATTTGTAGTATTTAACTTTTGATAAATATTATCTTAGGAGCTTCAAATGTTCAATAATCAACCTGCAATATCGAATAATTATCTTTGCAAGTCTACCTTTATCGGACGGGGCCATAATTAGCCATGGCAATACAAATACTTACTCTGGATGGGTTTGTCTATGCTATCGGCCTGGTTGTTTGCCGATAAGGCTTGAGGTTCCTAAGTAGACGAAGTCCCCCTTGGCTGCTATTTACCTTCAAGCTTTCGGTTCACAGAACTCACCTGGAACGAAGACAGGTTGTGTTTCTGTATCTCTCTGTGTTTGATTTACCGATTCCGATGTGGTGAGAGACACCATTTGTTGATTGATTTCCTTGATTGCAAGGTAACAATGGCTTAAAAACAAATTAGGGGAACATTTCTGAAGAATGCAGGTTCTAAAATGATTAAATTTAATGAGGGAAAATAATCGCCCGCTGTTGCAATTCAATTAGCAGCTTGTAAAGGCTGATTTATCCATTATAACAATAAAAATCAAAGAAGGGGACTTTAAACAAATTTACAAGCGATTTAACAATAATATTTTCCAACAATTTTCACACATTTTCAACCATATGCAAATGAAGGGAAATGGAAAATTCCAACAGTTAACAAACTGCCGTCGTCTGGTTTTTAATTATGCGAAAAAAAAGGATTTTCAGCGATATACGCAAAATCAATGCAATACATTTTTGCAAAACGATTTCTGTTGTTCCTTCGAGTGTCAAAACGGAAGTTTTTAATTTACATGAATATGCAAATTTTCCAACTAAATGAACTGCACAGAGTTAAATGTGTAAATTCAATGTGAAAATTGCATAAAATTCGTTTTGTTTGTAAATGCATTAAATGACATTAAATTTGTGTTTTTTTGTGGCGTTTTTTCTTCAAGGCAAGGGGGTTCCTTTTTTTTATGACTGTTAAACGTTTGTCCCCCTTTAATGGGGCACTACAAATATTCCCGTTGTTCGCTCTCTTATTTTTTAATTAGCCGCCGCATAAAAAGTCACCCCGCAGCATGACACATGTGGCACGAGCAGCAGCAGCAGCCGTCGGGTTGTAAGGTGTCGTTAAAAACTACATTGTGCACACCCGACTGCGGCTATATATATGTATATGTATGTTATCTCTGTCCCCTATCCCTCTACACACACATATGTAGTCCCCTTCCAGGAGGCGCCGTTTTTTACGAGTCCTGCACAGCGCCAACTGTCAACGGGCTTGTTGACGTTTTAAATTTCCTAGCCGGCTGCGTGTGTGGGCTGCTCCCGGTTGTGCAGAGATGCCTATCGCCGGGTTATTATATGCCACTCCCCAAATCCCATCCCGATGCCCAGCGTCCGTGAAGGTTCTCCTGGTCAAGTGTTAATGGCATAGTTAGGTGAGGAATTACAGGGGATTTGGCGTGGAGAACAATTTGCAATGGCTAGGGGCTGGCTCGCTGGAATGCCAGGTAATCTCTCGGCTGAGGGTCCTTTGAAAGCAGCAGAGACTGAGGTGAATTCCAGCTTGTATAAAAATATTCCGAATGGAATTTGAAAGCCAGATAAAGGCAAATATGTGAAAGAAGGGAGTTATTATCATTTTCATGTCGGTTTGACATATGATAATGATATGTAAGGGAGAAGGTATTTATTATTTGAAAGTTAAATGAATTTAATTCATATATACTTAGCGAGAATCGGTTTTAAAACCTCTTTAACTTATCAAACAGGTCTTTGAAATCGAAAAGAGGTATTTAAGGCAAATAACATGTAACTTTCTAGTCATATTTGAATGCCTAATTAAAAAAATATTAATAAGACATCTGAAATAAATATAGAATACTTTTAAATACTCTAAATACATTACTTAAAATACTGTTACTCATGGAACCTCTTTATCAAACCTATCCATGGATCTTCCCTTTTAATGGGTCGAATGTGGATTAACCTTAGCATGTTCCACCTCCATCACCTGGCAGTTGAGCTCGTTATGGATCAGCTACTTGAGCATTCAGCGCCGCATGAGGGTGCAATTACATGCAGCACGTAAGCCATAAAAGTGCCGCACAACCAGCAGGGAAGGTTGTTGGATGGAGTAACCGGGGCCCTGTCCCTAAATCGACCCACTCGCTGACGACAAACTGACAGATGTTTATCAACGACCAAGTTTATTGCATTTCACAAGAATCACACTATAAAACTGATAAAGCGACAAGCTGACGAGGGATTGAAATGAAATCAAAGCACATAACACAAATCGATAACAAAGCAAAGTCTCAACTTTTTTGGTTTTATGGCCACTGAAAATTATTGTGGTTCGCTTCCAATTATCATATATCGCAGATAATTTAATGGCTTTCCATTCCTTTTGGAAAACTATCTTAAACGAATTTCAGGCACGTAGGAAGTGGAGGGATTTCCAGAATTTTCCCACACGAATATTACCTTGACCAGTGTCAATCGATTGACACTGGGAAGGAGGAGTTGTTTTTTTGTGAAGCTCTGCCAGGATTCTGAATCACTCTAAGTTGCAGGAAAATAATATACAAGAAAAGGGAGCAACAATGGGAAACACAGGCTAGGAGAACTATGAGAACAGTGGAGCAACATAGATGTTTTACTGGGTATTAGATAGACATGTCATGGATATTTTCATTTAAGGAATTGATAAAGACTTTCTGATTTACAGTGAATTAGTGTATTAAATCTGTAAGTATTAGATATTTTCTTTATGGTTAAAGGGTGTCCCGTTAAGTCACATAATATATTTCCTACACTACAATAAAATATACTTTACTGCAAAAATCTATTCTCTTCTTTATCCACCTCACATAAATGCCATAAATATTAATCCCTCGAGTTATAACCCATTTACATGACACACACTGTCCACTGTCCAAGGGTATGAGCTCAGCTACACACGACAAAGTGACAACTTCATGAACTATTCAAAGAGCTTCTGCTCAGGTGGGTTCCCCAGGTGTGAGTGGTCTTAGCCCATGTCCTGTGGTCACAGCGCGTGAAGTGCTCCGCCTTTGGCCATTTTATTGTTATCTCACTCGGACTAGTCTACCATCCTAGCTCTGGTTCTGGTAGTGCGGATTGTGGCTTGTCAGCTGTCAGCGTTTTGTCGACTGTCCCGGGGACTTTGGTTTGGAGCTGATTTAAGCCCGCTGCTGCTGTTGGCCAAGCCATCGCCATCGCCATTCCATTAGCATGTACCCTTTGTGCCGATCGAAGGGCGGCGGCATTAACAATTCAAGGCGTCTGATTTCAAATGCAATAACAATTTGATTTATTTAGAGATAGTGCAGGGCGTTGACTTGAGTTGATTACTCAATGGGAAAGGATATAATGGAAATAAAGCTAATGGGAGGGTCACCAGTAATTTATGGCGATTATTATCGCTGAGGAATAAGAACTGAATTAATTTGTTGTCTGGCCGTATCTGGTTCGATTTGTCTGGCATCTTATCGGCTGTGGGTTTTATTACTCCAATTTTATGTATATAACGAAACAAGCAATTAAAAATATATTTTATTAAAATCCCCTCTTGTTTTCTGCTTTTTTTTTTCCAGGTATGTTAATCCCTGTCTCTTTGATTTGCGAAGCGCAAGTAAGTCTGGATTTGGCCTTTGGTCATTTTGCTTTTTACGGAAACCAGAGTCAAAGCCAGAGTCGTTGAGTGTCATTATAATCAGATTTCCAACACGTGGCGTCCGAGGACTTAAAAAAGCTTATTAATCCGGATAAAAAAAACTGCGAAATAATTTTTATTAATTAAATTTCTGTGGCGCGCTCTTACACTGGCTTTTGGCCGCCAGCGAAAGCCGCTTAAAATCACAATTTTTGTAAAGTTTTGCGGCCTTTGAACTGAAATTATGACCCCAGGCAGCGTGGGGCTGTCAACAAGTGTATGTATATATGGATTTCCTCCCCGCATTTTCCCCCCCAATCCCTGACAGTCTGTTGGAAAATTTTTAATCAATACACGACCTGCGGCCATTGTTGATAAACATTATGACGTGCCCTCTACAGCAGATACGAAATTTATATCATTCCATTTGCCAGCGGCATTTTTGTGATGGAATCAGATTTTTTTGTGAATATTCATCAATGTGTCTGCTGTCGGAGGAAGTTCGCTTTAGTAACGAAAGCCGTCGTTGTGCAGCTAGGAGAAATATGAAAAAATATACCTTTTATAAAGAACAGAGAGGATTTTCTATTTTTGTTTAAGAGAAATCAAAAATAAAGATGTAATTAATATTGTAATGTATTTTTAAAACAGACTTTTAATAAGTATTAACTTATATATAGAGTCTTAACAATATATACATCTCCCTTAGAAAGCCCTGATGATCAGCCAACATTATTTACTTAAAAATGGCAACCCTTCTGGGCCAGTTCCCTTAAAATGTCCCCATATCCCCATAGCACTTAATGAAGCAATTGTCAGGGGTTGACTTTTCAACCGAACCCCAAAAAAAGAAACGAAGCAAACATGAAAAACCTTTTTGGCAAACACCTGGCCAAGTGACCCCAAAAAATACCTTTCCTCCTGCCGCCACGCCCACAAGTCAAACAATTTTTAATTTGTTGACTCTTCGCTGCTCTCCTGTCCTCGGACCTTTGACAAACATTTATTTTAATTTGTTTGGCCCCGACTAACAAAATAATTTAGATAAATGCGAACACCCTTCCAGGAGGCAAGTGCCAAAAAGTTTCCACCGAACATGAGATCTAATTAAGCGAATCCATTGCTCGGGTCATGAAAAATGCCCAACCCTGACACGGTGGCTCCCAGCAGAATTGATTACTTGACCCATTTCCCCCTGACGCTTTTCTCGAGAATTGCCCAACACATTTTAACAGTTTTTCACAATTTTATCAGGCCCCTTCCAGGCTTATTCCGGGTAAGCATTCGTTTTTTCTTTTTCGCTTTTCTTTTTTTCTTTGTGTAATGTGCCAAAATGTTGTAACATTTTTTATTTATGTCAACCGCTTTGCACATTCAGCTAAGGAGGAGCAAACAAAAAAAAAGGTCAATGGGGATCTGGGGGAACTTTCCCTTATTAAATTATTTGCCATTTTTTCTCCAGCTTGCCCTCTGCTCGTCCGTCGCCTTATCTTTGGCACATAAAGTGACCAGAATAATGCGAAAGACTTGTGGAGATGATGGAAGATGATGGGGCAAGGACTGAGTATCGGCTTAGGGAAAGGAATCTGGAAAATTAATCGATGTAGTGGTATTATAAGTAAGGGATATGTTTAATTTGAATTTGTGGTTTACTTAAGAATTATGTAATTATTTTATATTTATTTCTTAGGCTTATTGGAATTTTTTAATCTTTTCTAAGCCCAATTTTTGAAATGTTCTACTGCCAAATATACAGCGTTCTTTCTCTAAAAATATTCCCTTCACTTTCTGCTGACTCTCAACGAGTTCAAGTTTGAACAGCAGCAGAAAACACACACAATTAGCAGCTAAAGAAATTGCATTCAGTGATTTGTGGAGGAAAAATGCAAATAAATGCGCATAATAAACGAACTTGGGACCAAAGACAAACCGCGTGCAATTCAATTAAAAACTGCTGACCCAGCAACCAGCGAATCGACAGGAAGTCAAAGTAGCAAAAGGATAAGGCCCAGAAGCGGAGCGCGTGATGATGAGATGACAGACATTAGACATTAGACGCAGGACAGGAGAGCCTCAGGAGAAGTCTTCTGTCTTCGAGTGCCTGGCAATTCCTATCTAATTATAATAAAACCCGACGAGGCTCAGGACAGCAGGAAAATGGCAGAGGCCGTAAGAACGAATGGGTCTCGAGATGATTAGGCTGCGATAGCTGGCAGGAGCTCCGAGCTCCTCCTTCGAAATGGGGGACACAAATTACACAAATGGCATGCTGATTAGGACGGGAGTACGTCGAAGATATTGACACAGGAGTAGGAGCAGGAACCTCTGTCTCCTAATTATGCAATTTTAATTAAAGCAGAGAAAGAAAGAAAGAAAGTCTTCGGCTCGACATGTTGATGTTTATGATGGCCCAGAATCTGGGATATACAATGCCACTTCCCTGTGCCATTGTCTTGCATCCACTTTTAATTCAATTAAGCTTTTCGTGTTATCAAACAGAATGGCAGCGCTAGAAATTAATGAGCGCTAAATTAGTGAAGATTATGCCATTAGGGGTTGACAGCTTCCACTCCTCTTCTCTATCTCTCCTCTGTTCTCAGCCCCAATGTCCTTTTGCCCAGCATTATCGAGCCGTCGAGCTCATCAAGTCTCAGCGTTGTCTGATGATTTTTATTGTTTGCCTGACCTAATTTTCCTTTTCTTCTGACCATCCTTGTTTGGCCTATCTCTAATGTCTGAATTGCCCACAAAAGAGGAACGAAAGAAAGGCATTCCAGAGGGCTCCCCCTGCCCTTCCTTTGGGCACACACAAAAATGTTTATGAACAAAAAGCTTCGGCATCCCTTTGTGGCTGGGTTGGCTATCAAAATTTAATATGAACAAAGGGCCAAGAACTAAATTTTATCGTCAGATTGCAGATGAATTTCTGCAGACAGGCACTTGTGCAGCTCCCTGCACAAATATTATTAATTTGATGCATTTTTGCTGCTCTGACGCATAGAAACATGGGGAAAATATTCATAAAAAAAGGAAGGTAGGAAAACTGAACATTTAGGAATGATTTCTGAGGCTCTGTTTCCTGGATTTAGGGAAACTTTCAGCGAAAAATACTCGCAAGCCTGAGAGGAAACCTGGTTCATTTTGTTATCCTGCGATTCCTTGAGCTCCAATCTCCATTTCCCAGTTTCCCCAAGCCCATTTATCAAACTCAGAGCTCGGCCTGCTCAACTCTACATGTGAAGTTCATTGACAAAGTTCATGTTTTGATCTCCCCAAAGGGGCCTGCATTTCCTGGGTTTCCTCCCCCTGTGCCAGCAAAGACAACAATGACAGCCGGCAAACCCTTAACCCATTGTTCTCATGCAAAGTCGCATTTAACATTTTAACCTTTCATTTTCGAAACAATTGCGTCTGCTTATAAAAAATAGATGCGGAACGAAACGAAGCGAAATGCGGCGAAATACCAAGAGAGAGAGCTGGCCCCGAGATGGGGATGGTGTGATATGGCCGGAGGACGAGAGCTAGGGCTCTGCGGTGACTCTCAAGCCCCATGCGGGGCCCGCGCTCCTGCCAGGGCTGCCAGGACTGCCAGGACTACACTCGCTCACTCAAATTAAAATGTATAAAACAGAAGAAGACTGATTCGAGCTGCGGCATGCAAATGGAAATAGGACTGGGGAGCGAGCGAGTGTTTGGCATGCCGTGCATATTCCCAAAAGCAATAACGATGACAGTCGAGAAGAAGGAGGTTAAGCTCTCGGTGTATCTGTCTCTCACCTACAGGCAGAAAAATATTTCAGCACCTTCATAATATAATTAAAGGGTTTACAGGACTAAGATATTGTATAGTTTGGTCAATAATAAAATAAATTCAAGTGTGAAGAAGTTTTCCGTGAATAAATATTAAATATTAGTTAATTGTTAGCCTAGAATTTAGTTAAATCGAAACAGTCCCTACTCTTTTCTTCTTCATTTATGATTTATAGACCGCATATAAAATGCTCCTGGTGTAGCGATGATTTACTGTACTCCATAGCCCACCTTTGACTGGCGATTCGCATTTCTCTGGGAATGCATAACCGAGTCATAGCACTGTGGCTAACATTTCAATGCATTTCATTCCGATGCTGATGTGCAAATTTGATTTTGAGTCGCCAAGTTGACTTGCCTCTCAGCTCTCCTCGCTCGGCACTCGTGCTTATTACTCATACGCCCGGGTGTGCTGACATATTTCCAGCTAGGGCTGCTGGCTTAGGTCCTTGGTATGCCTTTGTAGGCATACCTGTGCAGGATACACTTCTCTGTTCTCCATTCACATATCATAACTCTCTCTGTGAGTCTTCTCCCTCCGTTCCTACCGTTGTAACTTTGTGTGTATCGTTTGCTGTTTTCATTTGCGCTTTGGCAGAAAAACTTTGCATACTTTGTGGCGTCTGTTGCAGGTTGTTGTGGAATGTACGAGTGCGAGTGTGTGTGTATGAGCCTGACAAGTGCAATAATATCATAAGTACAATGGCAAGAACCACACGTTCCGCCCTTACTCCAAGCTAGCTTGAGCTGCTGCTGCTGCTGTTTTTATGCATTGTTTGTTTTTTGAGACGTTTTTAGACCCCCGAGCTGTGTTTTTGCTCTCACACATACACACAGGGGTTAACAGAACCCACAAGTGCAGAAATCTCCAGTTATCCCAGGACTTGAGCAGCTGCGTTATGTGATTAAGGATTGCGACAAGGCTTGTGACCAAGGGAAGAGCCTCAAATTAGGGGTCGGTATACAAGGATGTGCCTGGAAATGAGTAAGAATAATTCAGATCTTGAAGAGATTATTAAATAAAGAAAATAGTATTAATTAACTGGCTAAAAATCGGAAAACTATTGCTTCCCAGTTACTAAAATAAATTTAATTTATTGAAAAACACATAGTTGCCTGCTCCTAATCAAGTTACATATATTTTTCCCAAGAGGAAGCCCGGCCTCAACTTGATTTAAGCCAAAAAGTAAGCCAGATACACTTGCCCCGGGTAGAGGGGCATGACATTTTAATTGAATTTACTCGTGTCATAGTAAATTTGAATATCATCATCTTCTCAACGTAGTCATCGCCCTCGTTGGTTGCAACTGAAACCGAAGCTCAGACGGCAAATGTTGTCAAGTCACCTTCCGACATGGTAAATTGCAGATGCGCCACGCCCCTCTTTTAAGCGCTTTTAAATTTATTTACTAGCAACTTGTCGTCGTTGCTGTTGTTTGTTATTGTTGTTGCCGGTTACCCTCGAATGCAGAGGCAACAAAAAACCCGTCCAGACGCAGACGACACATAAATTGCCGGCATACGTGTGTGATGACAGGCGAACGAATGGATGAATGAATGGAAGGACGCCGGGACTGAAGGACATACAGTATGCAGACACACAAGCGGCCGTGTAACGGTGGCAGCAACAGCAACACCAACACCAATACCGGAGCACAGACGTTTACAAATTGATTGCATTCTTTTATTTTCTATGCACCACACGGCGTATGCGTTATATACATATATGTCCACAAACTGTGTCCCGGGGCTGCTGCTCCTTTTAATATGGTTAGTTGCAGTTGATTGAGTTTTAAGTGCCGTTCTATGACAAACCTTTGCCTATTGCCTTCAATTAAAATGCAAAAACTAAAAACACTACAAATTGTTTTGCGACTGAGCTCTAAATTAAGTTAAGAAAAGGCTGGCAGGCAGGGCTTAATTTTATTGGAAAAATATTTGCTGCCTTAGCTGTATTCTCTTGTTAACTTTTTCAATTGAAATCAAAAATAAACCGAGCTAGAAAAACCATTAAGGATGGAATAATTCAACTCCCCGGCACCTCCAACAAACGTTTATTAAAAAAGCCTCCTTATGTTTTTGACAAGCTCTCCTCGGTTACAAATAAAAAATATCCATCCTCCTCGCTTTTCTTATATTTAATATATCATTAATAATTTATAAATGAATGCACAAACGGCACGGCTCAAGGACTTCATTCAGCTGAATTCACAATTGAAAAGTCCTGGGGAAGCGAGCGAATACCCGAGCAGAGCGAAGAAAAATCCGCTAAACTGTATGATTAATTCATTATTTATTTATGACATTTACAGATGGCGGGTAAAAATAGAAAGCGAATTCCTGATGAATGTTGGCAAGGTCCTTGTAGGTGTAAGTAGGGCTTCCAAGAAACCGGCAAAGAAAAGCGAAATTTTCTCGGCCTTGCACGCATCATCTGTCAAGCTGTAGGAGATGAAGGAGGAGGAGGAGAAGGACACACCACCCCCCCCCCC
>VNJM01002575.1:148147-290386 GCA_008042475.1 Drosophila kanapiae
CCCCCCCCCCCCCCCCCCCTTGTTCATGTTAATGTTATGCAAGCAAAGGCGGGCATCCCAACACCCCACATAAATATGCATAGAAAATGCCTAAAAGTTAATTACCGTCAACATTCTGAGTGGCGGCTGTTCAGAGAGACAGAGAGAGCGATCGGGGGGCGGGCGTGAAAAGAGGGGGCGTGTTCCATGGGCGTTGATTTTAATTTATGGCAGGCAAACTTTTCCTCCCCCCCCCAACTCACACACACACAGTGGGTGTAAGTAGGTGTGTGTGTTGGTAATTTAATATTCATGACCATGTTAAAATCAATGCAAAAGATGGAGACGAAGCTACTACTACTGTGTGCTGCCCCTGGTCTCGGGTCCTACGCCAATCTAATTAGCAATATTTTATTTTAACGACCAAAGTGCTAATTTTAATTGAAATTCCCTGCTTCGAAGGGGGCCACGTCCCCAGTCCTGTCTATCTTAATTCTTTTATTTTGCCGTAGCCTTAACTTCCTCTATCCGTATCGAGCATAAATCTCGGTTTACCCTTTTTCCGGCAGTCCGCCCCGAGGAGTCTGCCAATAATTACCCTCATCAAATTTTTCTATGTACTTCAACTTTAAAGAGCAAAAAATTTGTTTTCCCTGTGTGGGTTAGGATAGGGGACCCTTATGCAGAGCATGTGAGGGTTTTCGGGTGAAAAGTGTTAAATGAAAGTGTTTCGGGAAAAAGGAAATTAATTTTTGGGATACTCTACAATGGGAGTTACTTAAGTTTGACTTTATGGATGGATTTCTTTATATAGAAAGATGTTTCGGATGTTGCAGGTGGAGTTATCAGTACTTGGTATTGATAATAAATTCCACGATAAAGTAAAATATATATTTAAACATTTGTAGGATAAAATAAATCATAAATAAACATGCTAAATATTAAAATAAATTAAAATAACAGTAAGATCGTGAAGAGTTCCATGTGAAAGCCCTGTCTTCATAGAGTATCCAATGTAAACTCCTTTATTACTTCCTCTTCCTTATTTCCTTGCTCTTTTTTTTTGTTAGCTTAAATTCTCCGACACACATATTATTCCACACACACTGGCACACCCACATTTTGCCATTATGCCGTTTGACATTTGCATTTCAAATGATTCTGCTTGTTGACTTTAATTAGCTGAGATTTGTTGCTGCTCATTCTCCTCCTTCTTATCCTACACATGCTAATAGCTTTTCCCTTTTCCCACCCGGAAAAGTGAAGCAGGAGAAGATGGTTTGGCAGGTCCTTTTGCTAGTAATTGAACCGAAGGACTAAGCTCTCTTATTTACCTTGTATTTGCATAGTTGCAAATTCCCCGAAACGAGTTGGAAGAGAGACTAAAAAAAACATTGGAAAATGCGCTGTCCCTACCCTAGCGGCGTTTTCCGCTTTGGTCGGTGGAAAGTCTCATTACCAGAGCAACAACCACAACGAATCGATTTCCTGGGCGGGCTGTCCCCGGTTTCCCTTCTGCCCCCCTGGCAAGCTCATACAGGTGGAAAATGCGCAAAAATTCATTGTGCAGAAAAAGTTTTACCTGAAATAACGGTGGGGGGAAAACCCACCGCACCTGCTGCTTTCTGCTCTTTCCCTCTGTCCCAGTGTGGGCGTGTTTTTTTGGGGGAAAAGTGTATTAAAATGTAAGGAAATGTTGTCTTGCCACTGCCACACAGCTGTGCTCAGCTGCTCGGAAACAAACAAGGGGGTTGGGGACAAGCCAAACCCCAAAACACTGAAACCCCCTTAAAAAAAAAAATGTGAAGCCCGGGGACTTGCCCCTTTCCCCAGCTCCTTTGCGGCTTGCTGCTCCGCAATAAAATGCGCTTTAAAATTAAGCATAAAATATTTAAATTCAAAATGAAATGAACATTTTTCGAGGACTTTAATGCGCAGCGGCAGCTAGAATTTATTTATACTTTTTTGCGTTTCTATTTAGATTTGCATTTTATTGCAATTTGTTTGATATTTGCCGTTGTTCGCCGGCAACATAAATTCTTGTTTTATTTTATGTTATTTTATGCATTTGCCTTTATTACCCAGCCCCCGAAGACAACATTTCGCTCTCCTTGAGAGCCAGCCAAAGGTATATCTTTCGTTTTTGTTCTGGCTCACCAAATGATAATTTATGCAAATGTCTGTAGTCGTAGTCCCGTGGAAAATCGCTGAGGGTTGCAACAAAAAGAAAAGAAAGAAAGACTTGGGAAAAGCCTCCCAAATTCGAGGAGCGAATCCATTTGCCATTTCCATTTTAGTTTGCTTTTCGGCTGCTGCCGCCGCTCTTTGTGCTGACATGCTTTTGTCATTTATTTTGTTTATCTCCTTTTGGCACTGTGCTCTTTTTTACATGTAACAAATTATTATTATGCTTCGGCCATTTTTAGCTGATCCAAGCGGATTCCTTTCGGCCAGTAAATCAAGGAGAGTCGCTGCCTGACCCTTTGGTCCTGGCCTGGTTGAGTAATGAGCTGCTTATCGAGAGGCCAAAAGGTATAACTCGGCTGTTTCCCGAGAGTTAATGATATGACTTCATCTTGTGCGTGCTCATCTTGTTTGCTGAATTGTTAATGCTGAGCCCCCCTACCATGAAGATAAATAAGGCCGATATCCCTATATATATAAAACCTCTGACAGTATATTTTCACCTCATTTCCCTGCATGACTTCAAAGCTATCGCCCTGACCATTTTACTTTTCAAAGAGAGCTGTATACCAGCAGCATCCGTCAATGGCACTTTGCCAAATTCCTACATTAGTTTCGTTTACTTTTCAATTGCATTGGCATTTCCCTTTTGCCGATGCACATCTCTCTCTCAGCTTCCACTAAGTAGCCAATTGACAACTACAAATTGAACATTTATTTTCCAGCTGTAGCTCAAAGTGCAAGAAGGGATTCGAGTGTTTTACATAGACATGTAGACATGCAGCCCAAAGGACTCAAGTGGTCGGTAAATTGCAGGAACTTTTAAGAGGAGGATGTATGTGTGTGTGTTTGAGCAGCTAAAAAAATAGAATTTTACCCTAAATTTAGTCCAAGATGCCCTGGTCCATATGCAAATGTCTTAGACATGGATGGCTGGCTATCATAGTCATCGTCATCGTCGTCGTCTTCGTCGTCGTCATCGTTCTTGAAGTTTTCCCCTCCTTTGACAAGGATACATCCCGATCTCCGCTACCCATTTCTATTTGTTTATTTGTTTACTTTTTGCCATTTGCCTGCATGCCAGTTTCCCTCTGCCACTTTGTCATGGTCTCCCATCTCCGACTCCTCCTATGTAGTCGTCATTATTTTTTCGTTTTTTCTCTTGAGCCATGAATATTTTCATATTTTCATGTTACCACTTTGGTGGGGCTCCTGCCTGCAACCGCTTACTATGCCGGCTACTACTCTGCTTTATCCTGGCAATTGTGAGCCAAACTTTCGGCTGCTGATGCTCCTGCTCCTGTCTTTTCCTATGTTTCCTTTGCTTTCCCTCCTCGGAGGTCGCATGTGTAGGACCATGTTATTTAATAGGCTTTTGTGACTGGAAAGACGAGCAGCAAATGCCCGAGAGTGCGGCACAGTGGGGCGAAAATAGATGATCTTAGGTTACTTTTATTTAAAAGGTATTTTTATAATTGAAAAAGGGAAAATATATGAATATATATGGTAATTATTATATTTTTAATACGTATGTGAGAGGTTTTTTGTGAAAAAGTAATGGCAAACATAATAAATGATTTTTAACAGCAACTCTTTTAAATTTTAAGAGTATTTCTAAGCCTAAGGAAACAAAATAACTAAAGGTACAAAAATATACAACTTATTTCTATATAAAAATCCCTGACTAAGTACCACTGTCAAACAACGTCTTCTGTGTGCTATCTCTCCTTTCCCTTTGCCTGCCTCTCTCCAAATATATTTCCATCTCACCCTTGATGTTTGTTTTGTCTGTCTGGAAGTCCTTCTCTGCCTTTTTCAGACTAGTCTACATGTGTTTGCCCGTTGTCGTTTTCTTGCAACCCCCAGCTCAGGACCCAGGACCAAACACAACCCCTACCGCAGGCGCCTTCCTTTGTGTGTGTGTATGCACAGTGGCTGCTGCTGCTTTGGTAATGCGTTTAGATTATTAAACATATTTTTCTGATGCCCGACAAATGGCAGGACTAACTTTCAACTTGTCTGCCATTTTTGGTGGTATTTGCGCAATTAAAAGAAGCAAGTTACTTTAAGTGTTCAATAAAAGGCACACATATATCCTCCAGGAGCGGCAGGAGTGGGTTGCAATCGTAAGTAGGTCAGGCCATTAAAACAGGCCATGGAAACACCCCCAAAATGGGAGATTTATGTGGCAGGGCATATCCTATATGGTTTCCTTTCCAGCTCCTTGTTTAATCGTTAAGCAATACATGTGCTGTTAAAGCTCCTTCCTCCTGCGTTGACACACGGCATAAGGGGGGAATCACACGCACTAGGAAACCTGCGGCTTGAGGATCCGCCACCTGCCTTCGCTTAACTTAACTCGACTCCCTAGACTCTCGCTTTCGGGAGCAGAAGTTCCAGCTAAATGCTTTCTGATTGTTATTTTTCGTGTTTCCTCGCCCGCAGGAGGGTTTCCTTTCCACTTTTCCGATGTTTCTGCGAAATTACAATTATTACACGGTCCCCCCACGTAGCAACCGGAGTTTTCCACTTCTTCTTGCATTTTACTGCTGCTTCTGCTGGGCTGTGACCCAGCTGCTTTCCCTAAACTTTGCTTTTTGCTGGCTCCCAATGCAAAATCTGGTAATGTAGGCGTGTTTAACACAATCTTAAGTTGTTCGTAATGACTTTGTTGCGGATTCGGGGCGGGTATGGGTCCCGGGGCTTACTCCGACTCCTCTTAAAGCTGTGGTCGGTTCAGTCGGATTTAATGAAAAAAGTTTGGCACTTGATAAGGACAACTCCTTGGAAACAACAAATAGGAAGATGGTATTGAAGAAGAGGAAAAATTTAATGTAAGTTAATGTAAAGTTGGTCACTTAAACATTTGGTTTAAAAGTAAAACTGCTTTTTGTTGGTACTTGTTTTTTATTTAAATAATTTTCTGTGTCTGGCAACATTAAACATAATTACAGAATACTATTTTGCCAGTTGGCTAACTTCCTTTTGTCATTCAGTACAGGTTCACAGCTTTTCAAAATTGCACCTTAAAATCCAAAAACAAATCTTTACCTAAACCTTTAGCCATGGAGGACGACTTGGAGTTCCTTATCAACGCTTTGTCGGTGCCAAACACACCGCTGACAGAGCCCTACGACGAGGGGCAGTTGCTGGAGATGCGTGACTCATTTAAGACTCTTCAAAAACTGCTACGGCGGAATCCGATGACCTTGGAGGCCAGTCTGAATGCCACGCCCCGATCCAAGGCCGGTGGTGGCACCGCCAGGCGTCAGGAGCAGCGGGCCCTGTCCTCGATGTTGGCTCTCGTGGGCGGCGACTACGAGCATGCCAACACGGGATGGAAGTCGGCAGAGAGTGGAACAAGGACATCACCGATTATTTCGGAATGTGGCCTGCAGGATATTGATCTGGATACCCGTTTAAGTAGCACTTCCTTGAGCCTAAGCGATGATGAAAACCAGTCCCTTGTGCCCTACAACAAGCTCCTCGACGAGAGAAGTGACTCGGAGACCACGCTCACTGGCATGTCCTTTACCAGCTCCTCGGTCTCGATCAGCTTTCCCGTCCATCTAGTTTGGGGCAACAAGGAGTTCGACACGGACAGCACGGAGAGTACGGACAGTGAGGCCACTTTGAAGCCGGATGGCAAGAGGTTTAGTTGCTGTCACAAATATCGAAACTCCAAAGACTTAAGAACGTGCAGTTCTGCTTAGTCGTGTTCAATGCATTAATTAGGAGTAGCAAAGTGTCTGGCAAAGTATTTAAAATAACACAATTATTTTCTAAAGATATCATTAAAAAAGTCAAGTGGGAAAATGGTGTATTTTTGTAATATAAATAATGAAGTGAAGCTTGCCTAACGGCGCAACCACTTCAGCATGTTCTCAGAAAATGAAGAACCTCTCTGCGATTCTCAAAAACTCACCTGGCAAGTGGATATAAAGATAGTAGTGAGATCAAGGATCAACACCATCAAATTACAACGCATGACCTGACCCCAGACACAGTTTTAATGAGTAGACATGCCAGACATGTAAATGGCGACCCCGTGCTTAACCCAAGCCAGCTGTAAAAGCGATTAAAACGGAAATTTAATTGAAATGCGCACATTTGCGTAGGCATTTGCCCATTTCCGTTTGGCTGGACACGCAAACCACTCACAGATGCCCAGATACTCTTGTACCTCGTTCCATATAGGAGATATAGAATGCCATGCCGAATGTTTATCTACAAACTGCCGGCGGTCATTTTGGCGAGAATTTTGCGTGCAAATCCTGTGTCTACTATTTTTAGTCCTGGCATTTCGTGAGCTATATATTTTTGAACTGCTCTCTCTCTCTCTCTTTGTGTGGGTGTGTAAGTTCAATATTTTCCGGTTTTGTTTGCGTGCGTGTTGCAATTTCCTCGCACTGCCGAAAAACCTAATTTAATTTCGTATGAAATTTGCTGCCTATTTCTGCCTCCACCTCACATTTCCAATCTCCAATCTCGTATTGAAATGTTCGCCTGGGACTGTGGTTTGAACAGGTGAGGCCTTCGAGCAATTTGCTTTCGCTTTTCCTGCTTTTGATTTTCCCATTTTGAGTGTTCGTTTGTGTTTGAAATGGAGTTCTGTGGGTGTTCCTCTGGCTGCCTCTCTGACTGCTCTTTTGTCAAATTTGGTTTGGGCCTACACCACCCGTCGTCGTCGTCGTCGTCTCGCATATGGCCATTTATTGTTATGCATATTAAGAGTCGGCATGTACGGAATGGAATGCCAGAAAAGAAGGGAAATGCAATAAAAATGTTGTATGCCAGCAATTAGTTTAATGGTCGATCGAAAGGATGGATAGGAATGCAGGCAACGAGTGGAGTTTAGGGAGCGAGAAGGTTGTGGTTTTCTTTGGTTTGCATTTTATGGATTGCCGCACACATATATGTTTCCATTGATTAAAGAAAATTTTTATTTTCATTTACTTTCCTTTAAATTTTCTTGCTCTTTTCATGGCAGTTTTCATTCACTTTCGCAGACGCCATGCATTTCGCCTTTCAGCGCTTTTCATTCAATTCCCGCTCTACTGGCACACACACAGCTCTGTCTCAGTCTCGCTCTTGTCGGGCATGTAATTGCAAATCCAATTAATTTACGAACTAGTCGCAGCAAATGTGCTACTAAGTAAGACATAAATAGCACAAGCCCCACACTCAGCCAGCCCTGTTCCAGCTCTCTGTCTGCGTCTGAGTCTGAGTGAGTTTTCTAGAATTTAAAGTGTCTCGTGTGGATTTTCCCGGGCTCTAAAATGGAGAGATGTTCGAGCATTTGACGCCGTTCGAGGAGTGTGTACTCAGGTTGACAAATGCACAACAATTAAGTGTGTAAGATGTAGTAGTTCTTGGGAAATTTATGCTGACGAAGATGATGCCCGGGGGCTGCCATGGAAATTGAAAACTCGGTGAGTCCTCGCCCTCCCGGATCATTTCGGGTAGATGAACATCCATTTCGCTTTAATGCTTCCGTGGCGAGCATTAAAAAATAAAAAAAAACCCAACCTGAGGAAGAGAAATTATGCTAATAAATCGCGGCGACACGTGTCGTTGTACTCTCGTTACAGGGAACTTGGCCCCGGCCCCCTGCCTAATGGACATGCGCCACGAAATATGCATTGAGTATTTTTCAAAAAAAAAAACCCGCCACATTGTTGCACTGCCCTGGATTATTATGAACTCGGGCAGTCGGCACTGGGCACTCCTGCACGTGGTGTTTACACATCATTTACATAAAACGGGCAACAACTTTTTGCAATTTCTTAACGAACAGCGAAAGGAAAGCCGCCATCCTACCGACAAAGTTGTTAATTATACTTGACTGGACGACAGAGTCCTGGAAAATACATAAAAAAAAGGTACCCGGCTCGGTACCTTGCTCACTCAGCCTTTGATAATGAAAGGGAGGCGAAAGAGGACTGAGCCTCGGGGCTTGGGATTTTCCAGGACCTGCCCGCTTATGACGTGCTGGAAGAAACCATTAATCACAGCTGCACGGCAACCTTACATATATATATATATATAAGTTGTATTTCCATTCCGTTCCATTTTTTATTCCTTATCCTTATAGCGGGGAGGCCTCCTTTAACGACTCCGAAATGGGAAGTTGTTTTCCTGTTCAGTCGCGTGCATTGCATTTGCCCAGGAGCAGAGGATATTAAACAATTTAAGGGAGCGAGCGGAAAAAAATGTGTACTGCCTAATTGTAGTAATTAATGAGTTTAGTTTACGGCCCTCCGATGAGCTGATGGCCAGGCAAAATTATGCGATGATTGATAGCGATAAATAGGAGAAGTTTCGGTGCAAAAAGGTGAACAGATCGGGGAAGTGGTTGGGCAATAATTAATTAAACGATTTGGCGTGGTGAAAGTATATTTAGCTAAGCTTGTTCTTCCGGAAAAACACGAAAATATTGGGCTTACAGTAATATTTTAATTGTAAGAACAATTTAAACAAAAAAAATATGGGAGCAAATCAATTTAAAAATTATTTATAAAGGTTTGCTATAAAGTAAAGTTGAATTTATGAGTTTCTGTACTTTAAAACTTATTTTTTTCTTTAAAGACTTAACATGAAGAATATAAATGCCGCATTAAATTTATTCATTCACAAAAATAATACAAATCATAGGGAAAAAATCTTCAAAACAAGTCACACACAGCTTATCCAAAAAGCGAGCAATCCCAGATCCTTTGACCTGTGTCCTGCTGGAAAGGTGCAATCCAAAAATTTAATTACACGCCCCAACGAATCGTAAGCAAGGCCAGACAATGCCCAGTTGGAGAGACAACAAACAAATATTTTTAATAAGTGGATAGGATAGCCGCCCGAAGGGTTCTGCTCCTGTCCTGTCCTGCACGTGCGTCGTCGCCGTATCTAGTAGTCCCGGCAACCTTTGGGTTTTGTTTGGCATTTTCCTGAAAATTGCAATAAAACGTATGGCTGAGCAATTGTGCTGCGGACGAGTAATTTATAAATACTCGTCCCGCTAAACAGAAAATCCTTTATTTTCCAATGATGAAGCTACTGCTGAAAGAAACTAATTTCCCGGACAAACATGAAACGGCCCCGGTTGCATCCCCTTGTAAACACACCCCCTCGGAAAAGGAGTGTGTGTGCTTGTGTGTGTGAGATCGCTTTTAATTCCCTTTTCCGTCTGGCTTCCCCGACGAGATTTTCGGTGGTTGCGCAGCGTTACGACTTTTCCCCATTGCGAAAGTCGCTTTTTTTTTCTCTCGTCCAGGTCGTCGCTTAGTTAATTTCCACTGCAACGTTGCATTCAAAATTAAATCCTCGACGGACTATTTGTCATTTTTGACAGTTCAAACTGCTTGGCGGAGGGGAGGGCAGGGAATTGCGACTCGGGCGCAAAAATTGCGGCTTATGGTGGCACATTTATTTTCCTTCCTTTGTCCCTTAAACTTATATTCCCCGAGCAGCTACGCAACTTCTGTTGTCAACGCGATCTGCTGTTGTTTGTAATTAGAGCTATCAGGAAATATTGAAGTTGTTTCAGGGGGATTTTTCCGGAAGTTTTCAAGTTAAATTTGAGATGAGAAAGGGAAACGGAAGTTTGCGAGTTAATAAACCGGATAAGAAAGCATTTTAGTAGCTGCCTTTGATATTTAATATGTTCTAAGGTAAGTTTTTATAATATATATTATAAATTAAGAACACATAACTTTTTAAGACCTTTTTCTAAAGATATTCAAGCTTGTGGAGGTTTTTCTTTCAGATATCTCGCTTGATAAATATTCTAATATAAATTAAGTAAGATATTCAAGCTGTATTACTACATATTTTTAATATATTTATATTTTAAACCTACTTCGTGAGAATCCCTTGAAGTTATCCCAGATTAGGCTTTCGTTTTTAACACCACAGTCTCTTCCCAAACTTTTCCCATTCACATAAATCTCATATAATCTGCTTAACTTCAAAATATTTGCTCACAAATCTGCTCACATCACCGTTTTTTTTTGGTAGAAACAAAATGCTCTTCCCAAATCTTCCCCGAGGGCAGTGAAAGATTAAAATCAAATCATCTCGTAAATTGCCACAACTCTTTTTCAAAGCCAGCACCAAGGATATTAACGCCTTAGTCCGCTTAATGTGACCCCTTCTCCCTCCTAGGAAATCATAAATCATGAAATATAATAGACCAGCGGCGGATAACGAAATTGAAAACGAAATTTGCATTCAGAGAACGTGCACACATGACAAAATTCGCCTTTAAGTACATAACAATCAAAAATGATGGTTTTATTGAAGGCCGGATAAAGGGTTCTTCCCCGGGATTGTCAAAGGAATCCTGGCAACAGTTGCGAATCGAATCGAACGGGAGCCACAAATGCCATTCATTCCATTGTCAGAAGGCATCTCTTGAGGGGGTTAACTTCCAATGCGCCCCATTAAAAAGTTTTGTCAAGTTAAATTACCAAAAATTGCAAATTGCTTGGATTAAACACGACGGCGAACAGGGACAAGGACATGGCCACTTTCACTTCCTGCTGCTGCTGGCCATTGTGTGGCCAAAGGATTTTATACACTCAATATAATTAAGGGTTCGAGCCTCTGGCCAGAGTCCCTGAGTCTGCTCCTCGCCGGCAGGAAACTTTGTGTGTGTGTATGTCCTGGCAACAATTTCGGTTGCCATTGTGCGGCCGAAGTTGCTGGCCAGAGAATTTGTCGCCGGGCCTTCTGAATTGTATGTTAAATTAAATTTTACCACAGAGACCAGTCTGGCCAAGTCATCGAGCCCCTGAGTCCATATCCTCATCCTCGTTCTCTAGCCAGTGGCTTGGCTGCTCCTGTGGCTTGGTGGGATTGGTTGGTCGGCTTGTGGCATTAAGTTGTCTGTTTGTTGAGCCTGACAGATTTTTCATTTGCTCAGGTCTAGGAGAGTGGGGATGTTTGTGTTTGACCTGTGTGTTCCAGGTCATAGATAGGCATATGGACTTAATAGTATATAATTTCTGCCTCCTTTGCAAACAGAAATATGTTGACTTTAAGTTGGTTTCAAAAAATGTCAGTGATTTTTTGTTTGAAGTACAATTTGTAAAGGTTATAAATGCAGTCATAAAGATTTTAAATTAGGAAACAAACTGCAACGGAAAATATATATTTAAAGAGTGAGCCGACTTAACTAATATTCTTTGTTGTGCAATATTGTTATTTATTTTTAACAGCATATTTACTTACTTGCCTATACCTTCCATAAAATAAACCCTGAACCCAAATTTAAATTTTATTTTAATTCAATTTGTTTTTTACTTTCATTACAGGTAATTTTCCGATGATTGTATCCGTTATTCCAAGCGGTAAAAAAATAAGTGTGTAAGTTTAAGCTAAACTGTTTCTGGCATCAGCTGGCTGCTCTGCTCTCCTATAAATCAATAAAACAATGACAGGGCCTTCGCGGAAAGACCTAATTCCATGGGCTAAAAGTGCTCTGCCATATATCACTTGACTGTGTCTTCGTCTGATTGTCATCACCGCTTAAACGGGCGTCGGAGCACTTGCCCGTCCCTCGCTGCGTATACGTATTGTGTGTAGCACTCCCGCCAGGGCACTTACTTACTATAGTTGCGTTTGCGGAATTGATGTCGGTGAGTGCGGTTGCCACGGGAATAGGAGGCGGCATGGCGTTTCCACTTAATAGGCGCACATGAGACTCCCTCCCGACACATAAAAACCAATTTCGCGTAAGTGATAAAAATGCAATGAGCCTTCGCATTCGCATTCGCATCCAAGTCCCACACGATACTGATTGCGATTGGGATGGAATGGGAATGGGGATGAGGATGATCATTGCGATGATGACAATCGTCAGCTGGTGAGGCAGACGCCTATGAATTAAATTTACGATGGCACAGAAGTAGTTTTGACACATATATCTTAAAGAACATCGTGGCGCCATAAAAATCTGTGGCCAGCCTTAAATGGGAAGCCAGCTGGTAGTGGGGGAGCCCATGGCAAAGAATACAGCCAGTTTTTCCTTTTAATTGTTTAATTCGTATGCCGACATGAGCAAGGAACAGGCATTTTATGATTTCCACTAGAGATGGTAGTTACTTGGGGTATTTTGGTAAATATTAAATGGGAAAAAGTGAAATTTAGCTGACATATAGAGTAGTTTTGATTTATTTAAATAATTCTTTTTATCACAAAACTATTATTTGGATTAATTTTTGTATATGTACTTTTGCTAGCTATCTTTGTTACTTGTTTTGAAGAAGGCAGTCGTTTTAAAAAACATTTTAATAATTTTCCAATTTAGATATTGTTTCCAAAATGGGATGAAAAATATAGCTTAACATATATTATATTGATCTCCCTACGTTGCCCGGTTTTATGGTCGTTTGTCGTGAGTATCACGCTGTCATGTCTAGGAATGCTTCGCTTTTCCATCCCATGCAGCTTTCAATCATCATCAATTTCACATAAAAGTGTCGCCCACACGACGCAACTTGCAGACGTCTTTCGCCACCATCATCAGCGGCTCCTCCAGCGTTCCTCAGCCCAGACCCTCATCCCAGTTCCTCCCTCATCCTCGGCCCTGGGCCATAGTCTGCCGTTGGCGACATAATGACGAGATCATATCGACAACAGGGAGTCCGGGCGTCGGAGTCGGAGCAGCAGTCGTGGCATTTTATTTTCTGCTGTTCGCTGGCTTTTGTGTAATCGTGAGAGCCTTGTCATTGTCATTGCGACGCCTCTCGCCAGTCTGTTGTGCACTTTTCAAGTTCAATTTCAATTTCAAGTCCAGCTCTACACCCTACTCCTGCTCCACTCCTCTCCAGTTGCAAATCAATCTGGTGGACAGTCAGTCAGTCATCCAGTCAGTTAGTCAGTTAGCCAGTTGGACATGGCAAATAACCAACCCGTTTTATTGTGCTGCAGCGCCGCCTGTCATATTTCCTGTCTGCAAAGTGTCGAGCGAAAGTTTTATGGCCTTTTGATAGTTCCTTCGCATTGATAAAGCCATTCCAAGTGCATCAGGAGTTTATACTTATTACAGGAAATCTCACGGCAGCCCAACACAGTTTTCATAATGTTTTGAGTTGGGAGAATATTCGGTGATTAATTTAGCATTTGCAGGAATATTAAAAGAAATTACAAA
Source organism: Drosophila kanapiae (assembly GCA_008042475.1). Classification (NCBI taxonomy): domain Eukaryota; kingdom Metazoa; phylum Arthropoda; class Insecta; order Diptera; family Drosophilidae; genus Drosophila; species Drosophila kanapiae. The sequence goes on from VNJM01002575.1 coordinate 161,457, forward strand.
TACTGCCTGAACCTGTTTACCATATGTGATCAGGTTTCCAGATAAAATACTTAATAAGCAGACACTTTCTTAACTAATCATACTTTATTATTGCATAAAAAATATAACACGAGTTTTTATATGAAAACTTCCCTTGAAATAAATTATTGTAGCTGAATAAAGATATTTTTTGTCCAGCTAAATTCTCAACATTTTCGTGAATAAATTTAAAGACGTTGATCTTAAATTTTAGCTCACTCTATATAAATATTAGAATAAGACAAGAGCTACCTTGACGTCAAGAAAAGTCCATCATTCATTCAAGCTCATGGGATGTCAAGAATCTACAATAAATGCACAGATTTGAATCATCGTTTAAATACAGTTCTTGTACTTGTACTTAGTTATCTCTTAGAAAACTCTTAAATTAAATATAAAAACCCTCCAATTCAAGCACAAAAAGAAAGGCAAAGAAAACCTTAATTAAACGTCACTTTCAATGATTGAAAAACAAGCTAAACGTACATAAGTAAATAAGCTGCCACAAAGAACATTCGATTTATTGGCAATACCTTCTCCTTCGTTTTAGCAATCCTCTTCACACCGACGCCTGGGGCTGCTGACAACTGTCAGCAAATTCCCGGCTAACATGACCCGTTGTAACAACTATAATTACCGGGGCCCGAAAGGCATCTATTGCCCAACCCGCCAATTGAAGGCGATTCCCAGGCGTTGCCAATTCTGCAATCGATAGAGCTTTACAGCGAAATTGACACATTTGTTGGCAATGTGAAAATGTTGAAATAAATTCGGGGATTCGACAAGTACTTTTTTAGCCAGCGGGCAAAGGGGCGTGGCTGGGGCATAATTGAAATTGACATATTTCATTGTCGGGGAACCGTGCTGCCATCGAAATTGCCAAAGTAAATTTTCAATTTTCATCAAATTTATGCAGGGAGGGGAGTGTGAGAGGCAGCTTCGCATTGATTTGCTTTGATTTCGATGGGACTCGGATTTTGATTTCCATTCCAACGCCCGCTGACAGCGTCGCTTTCGGCCTTTATTTACCATTTGCCTTTGTTGTAAGCCGCCGCGGGGGGTGGTGAATGGGTGTGTGCGGAGCTTAGGCCTGCAGCTTTGTCTGTCTGTTGCTAAGCGCCTGCCACGAGTGTCCGTCGGAGTGCCCACTCCGGCCCACAATTTTTTCCTCAGTCTCACATCGAACAAAAACGCCTGAGATTTTTGGCGGCTTTGAACGGATTATCCGGCCGGGGGAGAGCGATTTCCACTCACTGCCATGATGATAGTTCTTATTGGGAAATCTGGCAAGGTTTAAAGGTTTTCCAAAGCGAAAGAAGGTAGCAAGCAGCTTAAAAAGAACTTTAATTTGTTAAGAAATATCAGGTCTTAAATTATCTGATTGCGGGATATTTTAAGGAATTTGAAGATAACTATATTCAGAGGAAAGAGTAGAATTTCATTTCCAATCTTCAATAAAATGTTCATCCAGGTTAGCACAATAAAGTGGCCCTTTTTATTGTTTAAGAGGGACCTTAAATTTTAAAGGCAGCTTAAACAATGCGAGCGGGATATTTCGCTCCTTTTGTTCACTTTGCTGCTTTCCATTTTTCCGGCGACTGCGACCCCAAAAAACGTTCCTCTTCTCCCCCCAAATGACAGTCCATAAATTACCATACCAAAGGAAGCGAAATTACAATAGAAAGACAGGTATTTGGGTCAATTTTCACAGCTTTCGTTGCGGTGTTCTATTGCTTTTATGTCGACATGCAAAACAGAAGTGGCACAAATTAAAGCTGGCTATTGCATACAACTGGGCGAACGGCCTAGAAAAAACCAACGAGATTCAGCCGCACTTCGAAGATGCAAAGCGAAAAATGCACATAATAAACGCAAGGAATAAAGTGCATTTTGTGTAAGTCTGCGGTCTGAATTCGCTAGCTCAGAGCGGCGATATCCTTGGGGTTCTCGCTGCTGACTATCACCTTGGACTCCTGGAAGTCCAAGTGTATGCCTATTTTGTTTAGATTTCGTGTGTTCTGTGTCTTGTTTTTGATTGAAGTGTAGTCGAAGTAGAGCTGCTGGGCCTCGCTTTTGTAGTTGTTTTTTATGGAGTGTTTGAGCTGCTTTAGCAGCCCCATGCGATACTGGACGTTCTCCCTGAGAATTCCCATTTTTCTCTTGTACTGCTGCTTCGCAGATCGCTGCAGAATGGCTACGATCACTGATGATGATGGCGATGACCTATTATAGGAGGATGCACTGGGGAACGGGAAAGCTTTTTCGTTAATCAATTACAGTTTTTGTATCTTTAATAAACTTACCCGAAAGTTGACACAGAGGTGACATCGGCGAGTAAAGTCCTCCAGCTTTTCATTCGCTCCTCTTCATCTTTTCCTAAGTTCCCGCTGCTGCTCTCAATTGCCTGGATGCCATCGATAAATTCCTGCATTTCCTTCATTTTCTCCTTCGGTACCATTGCTAAGGCTTCCTTGAATAACTGATTCTGCGCAGCTTTCAACTTGTTGTTCTTGGACGCCTTTCCTTTCTTCTGATCCTGGCTTAAGCTGCTTTCCTTGGACGTCCCTCCTGTCATTTGAGGATCCTCGATCACACTTTTGTCCGTATCGATATATACTTTGGATTTCAAATTGCTTGTGCCATCCTTGGGTGCCGTCGATTCCTTGACTCCGTTCTGTTGTTCAGCTTCCGTCGGACTCTTCACACATTCCTCGATGCAATTTTCCTTAGAATTTGTTTCATTTTGAATATTAATTGGGTGTTCCTTCATGTTTCGGGTTATATCAGATATTGTTTGGTTTACATTTTGTTGTTGGGTGCTTTCGACAGTTGGCAGCGGCATTAAGATAGGTTCTTTTGCCGTAGAGATTTCCCCTTTAGCTTCATCCTTATCCAACTTCCCAGTATCTTCTTTCATGGAAATGAGAGAAGGACAAGCTTTGGATATTGCGTTTTCTTTGAGCGAATCTATATAATCCTGGGATATTTCAACTGATTTTCCCATTGGATTTATTACATTTTTTGTTGGCTCGGGAACCATTTGTGGTTCTTCGTCCGCACTCGGAATTCCCACCTCCTTTTCTGTACTTTTGCCTTGGTCGGAACTCGTAGAGCTCTGCAAGTCGAATGGATCGGAGGATACCGATTCCTTAAATTTATCATGTGCACTTTTTGGTTTCATCTTGTCCGCTAGCGAAATTTCACAATTCTCTACCACATTGGCCACATCCATTTTGCAAGACGAACAAAAACTATTTTAACACGAAATTTTGACCCGCTTTGAATCACGTTACACTAAAGACTGACTGTGATGTTGTTTGGATGTCTGAACATAAGTTCAAAGGCCAGTTTGACCCCTTGACTTGGCTCGTAGAGAAAAACAAAAGGCTTTCTATGTGGCAATCTTCAAAGGCAGGCAAACTTTGTACGCTGCCCCGAAGCGTTTGGGATCCGTTTTGGAGGAACACAAAAGTTTCCTCTCTGGCTGCTGGCCCCTAGGTATTCCATAAAAATAAAAGGCCAAGAAAACATAAACATAAACAAAGCCGAGGAAGGCAACAAACAGCATTCTTATCGCCTTCATTTATTATGCAAAGTTTGCTAGCCGCTGAAAATTTCTCAACTGCATGCAAAGAGGTCCTGAAACTCCATGACTCCATGACCATGCCTGGCCACCAGTTTTGACCTGGGATCAGGGTTAATCAAAGACCACGTTCATCAAATTGCCACGCAACACGAGGCCGAGGCATGCAATTCCACAGGAAATATTTTAAAGTGTTCCTTAATTTGTAGGGGGAAACACGGTTTCGGTGTATATTTAAATAGAAGGATTGTTAAATATTTTTAAACCCTTTTTCAATTTAAATTTGCTCAGTTTTTGAACATTTTCAACAGAAATACGATATTAAAAATATAAATATTATTTCTAAACCCATATTAAAGGTGGAAACTTCCTTTAGAATCTTTATACTGGCCAAATGCCTCGTAGCGTTTTCATTTTGACAGCAGGAATTGTGGCTATAAAATTTTAATAAGATTTTTCTTTGGGGTAACGGCTGTTTCTATATCTAAGCTCGAACCCCAACTGCCACACTTGCTGCCACCGGGCCACGACTGCTCTCGAGTCTATAATGCAACATTTGCGCAGCGAGAACAATTTTTTTCGGTGGCATAGAAATGGGTTTTGTGTCTAGACAACGATGGGGCAGAGGATTTTGGGTGCTTCCCCGGCTGATGCGGCAGTTTGGCCCCACGTATCCGTCTGGAGCGCTTCTGTGTGTGTTTGCTCTGAGATTTGGAGGAGCAGTGTCTGCTGGCCTTAGGAACATGTTCTGCATGGCTAATAAGCCAGTGCAGTGTCAGGGCTGGAAAGCCGTTGAATATTCGAGTATATTCTGGGAATAGTTTCCTATTTCGAAATATATATTTTCACGAGCTCTGCCGCTGTGATTAAGCCGACGCCACACTAACCGCATTCGAGCTGCTACCCCGTTCAATGGGAATCAATGAATGTGCCAATGAACTCGTCAATGAACTCGTTATCAACGCTCACTGGCAGCTAATAGAGCTTGGCTTTTCCATCGCTTTTCCAACGGCACGCGAGCACGCGAGTTTGGAGTTTCAAAAGCCACGCCTACCCGCCGTCGTTGGGGCGCCTCCCACAAAATTATTACAATTATTATTATTTTTCTTGCGCTGCTTATGCATATTCTGGGTCACGCACGATGCGGCAAACTGTCAGCCGGAAACGGAATTGATTATCGGCGCTACCGAATCCGGCTTTTAGTCGATCCCACCCCTTTCCATGTTACATTTTCCCCTCTCCACCGTAACGCCTTCTATCGGATACCCATGCTCCCAGTTCCACCTAAGGGGATTTTATGGTATCTGTTTGCGTGCCTTGTTGTCGTTTGCCTCGTTGTGCATTCCGAATTCGGCGGCATTTAATGACTTAATTTGGCGGCTACTCGTTTAACTGTAACAGTGGAAAATGCAGGAGAAAATTCCCTAAGTTCTTAAATATTAAAGTTGCAATGGAGATACTTGAGTTGCTCTTTAAATCTTCTATGAGTGAAGTGCTGGGTATGTGAAAAATAATGATTTATTTTATAGGATTACTTTCTTAAACAAAATCTGTAGAATAAGTATCCTAAATAATGTTAAATTATAGTTTTTACTATAGTATTTTTGAGAAACTTGGACATCTAGCTGGCCGGGTCTTACCCGGAACCTCATTCTGGCTTCACTTGCTTTCAGGCTCAGTCAGTATTCAAAATTCTTTTTCCAAATCACAACGTAAGCTCTCGCCTGAACTAATAAACTTATTTTCTACCGGAATGACTGACAGTAAGGCGTAAGTTGAGCCTTGCTTAGATATTAAATATAAACTTCTCTGAACCTCTATATTTATTATTTAAAGATCAACACCTCGAGGCCAGCGTCCAGCTGGGTTGCAGTTCAGCACTGCCATCGGTACGCCGGAAACCACGCGTAAGATGCTCCTCTATAGACGCTTACTTAGTAAAGAATTGTCTCGGAAAGAAAAGGATCCCCGTACAGTTGTCCTAGCTAGAAAAAGGAGGCTTCAGGAGCAGGAAATGGGCCATTTTCCAAGATCCTGAATGAAACCAAAGGCCGCCGTTAGTTGTAGCAGAGTTTACGTTTCCTCTTTCAATAAATTGATATTTTTGGTAAAATCATAAGCCATCTTTTAACTCCATTAGAATTCTGTTTATTTAAGGCTACGTGCCACCAAATAAATTAACAATAAATATATGCCTGCTATCTTAATGCTTTGTTTAATGGCCAACCTGGACAATAAAGGGAGGCTTCGAACGAGTTTAATTTCCATTTCGGTTTCAACAGTTTATAATAAAGTGTTTGCCAGACACACAAAACAATGCAAATAAATAACAACAGAGAGCTGAGGGCATCCAGCGGAGTCAGCTTGGAGCAGGCAGCATCCATTCCCCCTTGTGGAAAAAGATAAACACAATAAAAAACAAACGGTGGAAAGTGGCGCAGCGGCTTTTAATTGCCATCAGACGCCAACTGTTACCATTTTGTGAACTCAACTCAACTTTTATTTATTTATGTAAATTTGTTTTGCCTTTTTCGGAATGCAAAATATTTGTCGCCAAATTGACAGCCGAAACTTTGTCCGATCTGATGGCTAAAAAAGCAAAATGGGAAATTGTTTTGACAATTGGCGCAGCATGGAAAAATATTAGAAAAGCCATTTACGATGGCTCATGGTCTTACTAATTGGCCAGCCACCGCAGAGGTTGCCCAGATCCCCCAGGAGGGGCAGTTGGCCAACTTTGGCCATTTGCGGCTCTCACACACTTAATATGACAATTGTTTTGGGAGCCAGAACAGAACGCTTTATTACGTGACAGGGAAAGAAAGCATTTCCGACAGATAGACAAAGTTAAGTGACTAAAATTTCCAATAAAAATATTAACGTTAGCGGCGTATTGAGAACATATTGAAATTGTTCTGGGGCAGAGGTTCATTTTCAGAGAATACAGCCTTTTCGATGGAGCAACGCGGACTGCCCTTGTACTTCAGCCAGCTTTTCCTACATAAATAATTAAATTTATAAGTATCTGCATCTTTAAGAAAGTCTGTGAGGAAACTTACATGTCAGTGATTTGTTCCAAAGGTCCTTCCATCATGCCCCTGACGGTTCCACGACTTGTATTCATGCACCAGCCTGTAAGGCCCAACTCTTTGGCCTGCTTCTGAGTGTGCTTTTAATTAGAGAGAAATTTATTTTAGTCTGAAAAATAATTAAAAGCAAAAATATAAAAACTTACCTTGCGAAAGAACACACCCTGCACAACTCCAAAGACCTCAAACTGGCAGCTAAAGATTTGTTTCTTTGGTTCTGTAACTTCCGCAACAGTCTTTGAAGTTTTTGGTGCAGATGCCACTGTTTTTGCGGCTGCTGATTTGGATTTATTAATTTTGCTACTCATTGTGAGAGTTCGGTTGCTTTTCTTCAGGAAATATGAGTTTGATTTAAAAGACTTCAGTAACTAACTGGAGATACTGATAAAAATTCCAGAGCTATAATGATTTTAAATGGTTTTCTCGTTAGATTTTTATTCGAAAAAGAACATTCAAATTCTGGCAACATTTTCCAGTTATTCTTTATCCCCTTAAAATGAACAACAATTTTTCACGGTAATTTGGCAGCGCGGATTCTTCATATTCGAGGACTTTGCAGAGGAGCAGTCTGGAGAAGACCTTTCCTCTTGCACTTCTGCTTTTACCACTTCCGGTTCGTTAAGTTTAACGGCTGGCCACGGCGAAGACCAAAGGAGCGGAAAGGTGGCCAAGGGGAAGCAGATGACGCACAGTTGTGAGGTTTTGAGTGTTCGGTGCCCCGAGTTCGGTGAAAACTTCAATAAAACGTTTGACGCCGGAGGCGAACTGACATTTTCCATTAAGTGCAGACAGCTACCGAAAAAAACAGAGAAAAAAAATAATAAAAAAATGGAAACAGCAGCCGAAATGCCAGCAGCTCATTTGCCACAAGAGCGAAGTACGAGCGGGGGGAAACTTTTATATTCCTGAGAGTTTTGTGGTGTAGTCACGTGTTGGCCGTTCCTTTTGTGGACTGTTGATTATGATGATGCCCTCGGTTGCTCCTAATGCGGCCCAGTCACGGCCTGAACTATCCGAGGTTCCCAGCATCCAAAGATCCGAGTAATTGAAGCTGACCAAGTTCCAAGTCCTCCTCGGCCGCCATCAAAGTGCCATCAACAGGACCTCAAGGAGGACCACTCCCTCCTTCCTCTATCAGTTGCACTAACTTTTGCTACAATAACATTTATTTTGAAAATATTCCGTCGCTTTTCTCCTCCTGTCAGCCACTCTTTGGGGACGCTTTTGAAGTGTTGGCCAATGTGGAGGAAAGTAATCAGAAAATATTTTGTCAGCTTCAGTTGCAGGAGCAGGGAATAGGAGTCGGCGAAACTTTGCAATCGCCACTTAAAGTCCTTGAGCCGAAAGTTGAAATTGAAGGGCGGCACTTAAAATGCCGCCAAGAGCCGAACTTTAGCTCAAATATTGGATTAGCAAATTGACGTTTATGCAATTTGATTTACCTACCGCTCGGGGAAAATTTAATTTGCAGCCAGCGCACAATTTCACATCCCAAATTCGTTACAAATTGCTGACACAATGGAAATTTGCATAAAATTTCCATATGCATTTGTCGTCGAAAGCGAAAGGACACAATTTGCCAGAGCCTGTGTAATGGCGGTTGAAAAAGGTGCAGGATTTATGAGCTGTCGCTCGGGGAGAAGGCATAAATTGAGCGGCCAAAAAACTTGGCCAAGGTGTGGGGTGGTGTCCGAGGTGTAAACAACGCTCTCTCTTAATTTGCATTTGCCGGTTTAGACGGAGTTAATTTATTTGCAAGTCGCTCTAAAAAAGCCGACAGGTCTTCTTTGCCGCGTCCGCCGCCCTTCGGAGTTCTCAACCAATTTTCATTAAAGCTTTTAAATTGTTGTTTATGGCCCTCACACTCGGTGGACTTCCGAAGGCCTCCCAATGGGGATCTGCCTTTGTCTGGGCATAGTCGTCGTGGGCTTTTGACTTCATTTCATATTCATGGACGCGCCGAATTCACCGCAACTCCATCTTTCCTTTAGCGAGTCCTTTGTCGTTGCTGCTGGCTGGCCATCTCTCCTTTTTGCGTTGTTTCCGTTAATAAACTTTGGCAATTATCCTGGCTGCCTGTTGCCGTAAATTACTGGGATTTGTGGGGAGCAGGAGTTAGGGATCGATCCGGAGATAAAACGTGGATGTTTTCACTTTCAAGCCGCCAGGAAAGTCTTTACCAAGTCGTTCCCTTGATGTCTTTATAAATTCCCGTATAGTTTCGATAGTTCTTCGCTTCCTGTTTGCCTGTCCTTATCCATTTTATCCAATTCCTTAGAGTCAAAATATGTGTGTGCGGTAAAAGTGAAAAAGTTGTGACAGAAAACCTGCCTCAATATAATTGCATTACACGTGGCTGTCGCATAGAGAAAAAGGCGCAAGAACAAAAATACATGAAAGAAGTATCAACACTACGTTATATTTATCTATATATATGTATATGTATGTTGTGAGCCGCAAGGACCGCAGGACCGCATTGAGACCACAATCCTCACCTTGGCAGGAGATCCCAACTCAGTTTTCCCGGCAAGACGACGACTTTTCATATTTTTCCCCCCAAAACCATCAACCAACCAGTCGTGAATGGCTCTGCGTGTGAGTGTTGGGGCTGCTTGGTGGTTTTCTTTTTCAGTCGTTTTACACAGAAAGAAATTTCGGAAAAGGTCTGGTTTTCTTTTAGAAAATATATCTCTATCTAATTATTATTTTTTATATTATATAGGTGGTAATTTATCTGAAGTTTGAAATGTATTGCAAGTAAAAACGCTGGGAAATAATACTGTTTCCAGCAGAGCCTTCCGTTTCTAGCAGGAACTTTTTTAAATTTATATTGAGTTATTATTGAAGTCCCCACATTTTTTCTCTGTGGCATCCAAACTTGGAAACTCGCAAAATCGAGAATGAGAGGTGCTCAGCAAGGGATCTCCTTGGTGTGCCTGCAAATCCTTTTTCTTAACCCAAGCGTGCACATACTTCAAGTGTGCTTAACCCACACTTAGTCTCTGTCTGAGAAATCTCCGGCCCTCTCGCCACACTCCACGGAGGCCAGTGAAAATCTTCTATGTTTGATGTGGTCTCCGTGCCACAAATCACCAGGGCGGCAGTGTCTGGAATTTATGCGCCTTCTTGGGAAGCTCTGGCAGTGCCTGTGTCATAGTACGACTACGAGTGGGTGTAGTGGCGGTTATGTCTGTGATTTTGGCCCACAGCCACGCCCTAATCTGACACTGATGTACACATTCTATTTGGGGGCGGCGGTGGCGGATACGCATTCAAGCGCAACGCTCCGAAATGAGATGAGCCACCGGGATACACCGGGACACTGCGGGGGAACCCGCTTGGTTGAGTGGCTCCGAAAACCGAAAAACCTTCGGACAGCCGTCAGAAGAGGCGACAACAAACGCAACCGGGCGAGCGAACCATTAGCTTTTCACATTTTCCCATTCATTTTTCATCTTTCACTGCCACTGTCCTCACTTTCATATTTTTTTTTGTCGGGGTTCGGGCTTCGGTGCCCCGGGAGTTGTGTAAATATTTTTACAAAATTATTTTACGCTTGATTGGAACGTGAAACGGAACAGGAAATCACTTATGACATTTTGCCTTTTCCTTGGCTGTGTGTGAGTGTGGCTCTATTGATTTTTGATTTCGGGTTCAGTAATTTTGTGGGTGACAAAATGATGTGAAAATGGGAGGAATTGATTTTAAATTGCAAAACTGAAATTTTCTGCTCATTAAAGGTTATGAATTATGGAGGGTTGTCATGGGGGTTTACTCTTGTATTTTTTAAAAACAATTTAGGGACAGTTGCGGTGATATAAAATCAAAGATTTGTCTTTATTTATAACAACTGTTGGCATTACTCCGAGAATTACCTTTTACAATTTGCGACTATGTAATTCTAATGTTCGCAAAGTTTACTACTTCAAGTTGTACAATTTGCGAATTATCCGCACTCAGGTGCCGACTTTCGCATCGTCTTCAGGCAGCTTGTTGCCTGGCTTGTTACAAAGTCCTTTTCCCACCATGTTTCACATTTGCTGCCAGGATACAATGCATCCAGATGCTAGTGTGTGTGTCCAAGGGAATCTCTATCCTGCTGCAGGAGAGAGGCCCGTACAATAAACTGATTGTAACTGCAATCAGTTAGCAGACAAAGCAACAGAACTCAACTCGAGCCACCTACAAAGGCGACGACTGTTTGCCAAGTTGTAATAAAGTTTGGTAAACAAGTTGCCTCACGCACACACACAACAAGCGGAAGGAGCAGCCTGTAAGCCGAGTATCCCAATCTGGGAGCTGGTTCTTTCCCATCCAATCCCATTGCCATTACTCGCACTCTCTTCGAACTTATCTTAAATTCTAATGCAATTGCAGCAGGTTGGGGGTTTCTTTTTTTTTTCAGGTGTGTTCTGCCAAGATTTCATACTAATGCTCTCTCTATCTCTCCTTCTTTGTATCCTTGCAGGTACGTACGCCGATCCGCCGCCATTTTGTTATTCCCTTTAGAGTAGATGTGTGTGTGTGTGTGTGTAAGTGGCAAACAAATGCATAGTCCTGGCTTGCAACTAGTATATAGATAATAAAGTGCTTCGCAATCGGTTGCCCAAGCTGCTCGCTCGGTGAAAAGCGGAAAATGCTCTAGCTTGCTTTTTGGCGTGCGGAACGTGACGCTTATCAAATGCATCAGATTCCAAACCAAAGAACATTTTTATGGGGCACGAAAATAAAACATTCCGGCAACATACATACATACACCAAACAATGAGCGTGCTCAAATCCTGTTCATGGCTACAAGGATTTTTTGATTGGGGATTGCACACAGAAATGCGGTATAGAGTGTGTGGTTTTACTTCATTTTAACAACATTCTTTATTATATGGATAAGGTAAAGGTGTTTAGTGATGTCAACAAAATCGTTACCATGAAAATATGGAATTTATTGTGATATGTTAATTATTAGCTTCTTTAAAAAATGAGGAAAGACTGAACCTTTTAAATTATTATACAGGAAATATCATTTATAAAATAATAAGTTATGTTGCAAATAGAAAATGACCCTGAATATATTTTAAAATATTACATTTTTATAGTTTTCTTTGTCTTAATTGTACTTAGATTTATTTAGAGTATCCTGCATTCTCCTGAGAATGGTTCTAGCCTTTCCTGTTACCGCATTTTTCCTTATTTTTCAGAGCAGCTTGTATGCTTTCATTCCTGCCGGCTGTTGTTTGGCTGTTGTTGTTCGCCAGTTTGTTTATTTAATGCTTTTCACTTATCCTGCATGTGCAGCCCGGAATGACTAACTGACTGGCATAGAGAGACTGCTCACTGGATGGAAACGTGCTCGCAGGAATGAGCTCCTCCATGCGGAGAGTGAGTGCACTTGGATGCTCATTGCGATTGCCGCATTCATTAGCCAACTTAACGCCTTTAATTAAATGCCTCAAGACGGAGGAGCTCTCACTCGCCACACCCCTTCACACTTGTAATTACACTTTGGCCTTTAATTCCAATGACCATATTTGCTAATGCAATTATTGCGCATAATTATGCGTTTATTGAACAAATGAAATCTCTGCAGAGGAGAGAGATGGGGAAAACACGAAGCCTACATAGGCAGTGGCAGTTAGTTAGTCAATCAGCAGTTCTGGTCTGGAAATTCCATTTAATAGGCCCTCCAGGCGGCTGCCTCTGTTTGCCAACGGGGATTCACATTTCCCTATTCATATCCCTTTTCTGGTTTTTGGCCATTGTACTCAGCCACAGTCGAAATTGCATTATTGGTTAAATATTTTTGGCCAGCTGCGGATTGCCATTCTGTTGCCATGGCCAACACTGCTACGTATGAGGTCGATTGCATTTTAATAGCGTTCGTTGAGTTTTTCGGCGGTGCGGGAAATGGAAATCTGTTAATGAAGTGGCGCACAAGTGGGGTTCCGACTATAATGATGTGGCAGAGAATAGTCGGGTAAATGTTTAGCCATCAGACTGAAGGGTCTACAGAATTATAGGGAAGAATACAAACCCCCATAAGTAGGTTTTGCTTGCTTAATAAAAAAGGGAATTTATGGAAGAAAGGTTTAATAGGCAGCAGTTATTTCTGAAACTCGAACCAAATTCCAGTCTCTAAAATTTTCCGTCTTCCTTTGTCAAAAGAAACTTAATATAAGCATGTGAAGGAAATTTCCTTTCGAGGAGAGGAACATTAAACGGTCAATCGGAAGTTTATTCGTTGCATCAATCGAATAATTTGCTGGAAGGGGGCGCCCTGCACTTCGAAACAACACAAACACATTCCTCGGAGACAGATGTGGAAATTGTCTAATGGAGCAGCAGTTTCTTTCCTTCCTCGTTCTCGCCTCGTATCTCGTATTCATGAAGTGCAAATTGCGAGCAAAGGAAAAAATCAACTAGGAGAAGAGAAAAAAGAGGCGAGGTGGTTAGGTGAGTGGTGTGAAACATGCGGAAATAACATGAATTTAAGTGAATTTAGTGAAAGAACACATCGGCAGCAAATCAAGAGGAGCCAAAGGGAACAAGAGGAGACAAAGACAGAAATAAGACTGCATTGAGGATACCTCCTCTTGGGCGGGAGTTCCTAGACTGGATGGAGGCAATATAAATCTATTTTGATCTACAAACTGAGACTTTGGCATTGGCTTTTTTTTTTGTCTGTCAGTAATTGAAGAAGCTTAGATATTTGTTGGGAAAAGATAAAGGATTTTTGTCTGTTTTATAAAGGAAATACAATTTGAATTCTCAAAAAATCCTGCGTAGGAGTTTAATGATCTACCAGTAACCTCAAGATTATTTACCTCTTCAAGATTAATTGCCAGCAAACCCCTTTCAGTCTAAACTCCTGATCCCCAACCATATAAACCAATAACTTCCTGGCATATTGAACTTATGCTACTGTCAATATAATATCTGTTCCCGTTCATACATTGGTCGTATATCAAGACAGTTCTCATTTCCACACATTAAAATAGCTGCTGGCCATAAATTTTCAGAGGGGCTGGGAGGGGGAAATGGGGACCCAACTAACAAATGGCAAAAATGTTTTTGGCAAACTGCAATTTACTGCACGTATCGCATCAATGCCCTGCCTCCGATACCCATCCATGGGCTAGCCTCGCCAACTATTGTCCATCCGCTTCATCGAAATTTACATATTTTTCCACTCAAAAGGCAATTGAAATGGAAAATTCAGTAAATTTCCATAAAAAATATATGTATGTATGTATGATGTGCTGCTCGTTATTTATTTACTCAAATAAAGCACTGCATCTGCAGAGAATATCATCTCTCTATTGCCCTTTTTCAAATGGAACCACGAAGCTGGTGGCACAACTTTTCGCAAATCCATGATTTTGCACATTGTGCCGCTGCAGCAGATTCGGCATTGGGCAATCATCAGAAACTGATTCATATGACCCACTAAAAAGCATACAATAAATATGGTAAAAAAAAATGAAGTAAATATCAAACTATTGCTTATCACTGCAGCAACAAAGGGAGTCAATTGCCGCATATCAGAGTCGAATTTACGAGCGGCGATTATTCATGCAAAGTGTTTTGTACACAACCGAATTGTGGTGTAGGGTGTGGGCGAGGTCCATTGTAAATCCATTCCAAATCGTTGGTTTTCACGCTAATTTTATATGTTCTATAAGAATGGTTTTTATCTGACTTTATATGGATGGAAATATAAATTATCTGTATGATTTCTTTACTCTTCTCTTTTATATTGAGCGTTCCACTTCATCAAAACTATTTGGGGCTCTTTTAAATATTTAACGACTTTTAATTTCGAATTATAAAACATAAATAAAGTATGTTTGCAGTTTTGTATTAATGTGGCTTGTAAAATCCAATTTTAATTATTGTTTTCTAAATGTTTTTATTGTTAATAGAGCTGCCAAATGATTTTATGGTATTTTCAATTTATTGTTAGACGAAATTGACACTTTTATGGCATCTTAATTTCTACCAGTTGCCTTTGTTTTTCTGTAAATATTTATTAAATAAATAATCTTATAACTACATTTTTAAATAATTTGTAATTAGTTTTTCACATATTTTGTATATGTTTTTAGAGCTTGTATAGTTTCTAAGGTTCTCAGGGTATACAATTTGTGACTTTGTAAAGCAAAGTCCCCCATTTCCCCATCCCCATTTAAATGGCCAGCATTTCGGAGGTGTGTCCAGGTCTTGAGTGCAAGTACCTCATCGACATCGTCGTGAGTTTGGGGCTGGGTCGCTCTGAGTGGATAGTTGGGCTTTCTGGGCTTGCTGGCGCACGCATGACTTGCCAAAGCTGCTCCGGCATCACCGTCAGCTGCAGTTAATGCATCCGCATCCGCAACAGCAGCAGCAGTAGTTTGGCACCCACTCCCGATAGAGCCGGGGAACATAACCGATATGTGTCGATACTCTCGTAGGAAATGTCATTAAAATTGCTCTTCATAAATCACACAGAAGGCGAGCACACACTCCTTCCGAACAGTACAGAACGGAACGGAACGGAGCAAATCGGCTGAAGTAACATGTTGCCATCGGAGACGACAGACATCAGAGGAGGCAGCAGCCCGAGCATAACCTCATTTAACGGTCCATGAACTGCCAAGGAGAGAGGAGACCAAACCAGACATCCACTATTTCCAGATTTTGAGGTTTTTTCTTATGTCTGTTTCTGTGTCTGCCCCTGCAGTTTAGCACTGGAGTGCTCCATTCGATTGTGGCACAAGCACAAAGTGCGTTATGATTTTTTGAAGAGTTTGCCTGGCTGCCAGTAGGTAGCAGCTGGTTAAACTGCAGGCCAAGTCAAGGGGCCTCAGCCAAAGAGGCTTCGATGTGGCACAGGGCAAGGGCTAAGCTAAGCTTGTTCAGCCCGATCAAACTACTTATATATATTATCAAAGGAGCCCAAGGGAGTGACAAATATTAAACCAGAAATAACTACCCGCTTATCTTCTTTAATATAAAACCATTTCTAAGTCAAGAGGCCTCTTTTGGCTCCTTAAAGGTAAAAACCCCCTTTTAAAACAATCTCACTTTAAAATCATCTCGAATTTAAACCGCATAGAGGGGACACTCTAAGCAATAAATAACAATTCGATGTTCTTATCACCTAATTCGAGTACAACCCAGAACCAAGGCCATAAATCAAGTGGAAAGCAAACGCCCTCCTCAACTTTTCGTAGACCAAAAATATCCCCCAAAGTTGGTATTGTTTTTCAGGATAGAGTGTGAAATCTACGCGTTGGCTGCGTGAATAATTAAAATGAATTGCCCGTCCAAGTCTAAGCCAAACCTCCCCCAAAAGACTACTTTATAGCTTTTTAAAGCTATCATCTCTACCCACATGATGAGATGGGGCAAAGTTTAGGTTTTTCAATATTTTGATAGCCTTCGAGTCAAAGCAATAAATAAATTAACACCAGTAGCGATGATGATGATGCTCAGCTCCCTTCTTTTCAGAAAGAATAAAAAAGATAAATGGTGGCCGAGCATTTAATAAGCTTGATGATCTTTGGATACGAAAGAACTCCAATATTCGATCTATTCTTTATTGTTCAACCCCATGAAAAGGCAAAGTGTGGCCACAATTTGTTTGGTGATTGATTTTCGTTTTGTTCGCCGCCGCCACGTTCACTCTTTTCATCTTCGGACCCCATTAATCAATGGCCGCATTTTGTCTCGCTTTGCATACTGCAATTTGTTCCGCTTCTGGTTCGAAAAAGACCCAGAGAGAGGGCGTCGTTTTTTTGGCTGCCACTGTTTGGGATTTATGACCCTTCAAAATGCAATTAAATTTAATTGAAGCGCAAAAGAACACAAAAAAAAACAGCTCACGCAGTTGCTCGTCTTTTTCACACTACTTTTTCAGTGTGCAGATCGCGCATACGCCCCGCTGACCATTTAATTAATGGGTTAAATGTGCTTTTGCCAGCTAGCAAAAAAATGCAAAATAAAATACAATTAAAAGCAAACAATAATAAACCAAACTCTCAGCTTCAGCAGGTCTGCATGACTTTGAACAGATTTTCCAAGTGATTTTCCAAGTTTTTGTTTATGCCTGTTTTTGCACAAAATTTTGCCTGGTATTTCTCTCCGCCTTTTTGCCTGCTGCTTATCATTTATTCATTTGCTGTCCTTGTGGCAGGCCAGGCCATGATTTATCGGCTGTTTGTCCCAATCCTGCACCTGCTTGGGGCACATTTAAGTGCAATTACCTTTTATTTGCATTTTGAGGTGCGAAAATTTGCATTTAATTATTTATTGTTGCTGCATTCGCAATTGTTATCATCTGTTGTTGTGTTTGGTTTATTCTTTTTGCGGTCGGTTGTGGTTATTACGGTTCGTCCTGTGTGGTTTCTCCAGGGGGAGGAAGGGAATAGTTCCCTGCACTACATTTAAGTCAGATTTAATAGGGAAAAGGGTGAAAATCAAGAGTTTCAGAAGCAAAAGTGTTCTTGTACATTTAATTGTATTCAAAAGTTTTGAAAAATGTGAAAGCAATGCTTTTGATAATATATATTTCAGTATCTCTTCTTTATCAATATCTTTATATCTTTGTAATAAACTTTGAACATTTGGCATTCCAACTCAAATAGATACACAACTCTCTCCCCCTATAAGCGTCGATATTCCATTAGTTCGTATTACCAACCAACCAAAAACCGCAAATGCTGAAAAGTTCTATTCATATTTGCGTTATTCTCAGTCGTCAGGGCAAAAAGCTGAAGCGGAACATGCTCTTCCACCAGGCACTCAGTTCACTTCATCATTCCATCAAAGCCCCAGCCAAGCGGTGCAGGAGCATTGAAGTCTTGTGTCAATATTGACGCACGAAATCCTTTTAATTTTTCGCAAAAATATTCACAATTTTTGGTCCTCGAACGGGAGGGTTGGGAACTGACCCAAAAGCGTTTTTGTTTAATTGAAAGCTCTCTGCAAATACTGGGGCTACCAGAGAAGGGAGGATAGCAGGGATAGCGCTCGTCCTAAGCCTGTGAACTGATTAAGTTTTGATTGCGATTCACAATTCGATTTTCAAAGAAGCAAAACTTTGCCGCCGGGTGGCGGCTGCCGCCTCTTTTTAATAATGCCGAAGGTCATTAATATTTCAATAATGCTGTCTGGCGTCTGCTCTGCAAATGGCAGTTTGAGTTTATTAAAGCATAACGCAGGACGCCTTGGCTTTGTGTTTCCTGCTCCTCTTCCTTGTACTCGTCCTGTTTCGCCTGCATAATTGACTTTGTCGCTTTTTCCTTTCGCTATTATTTCTCATCAGGCTGTCTGCCCGAGCGCCTGCCTGCTCGTGTATTTATTTTAGTTGGTTTTTATGAAAAAAAAAAAGAAAAACAAGAAAAAACACAAGCAGCAAAGTGTCCTTCCCCGCCCTGATCCTGGCCAGTCCAAGTAGTCAGACATGATTTATTATGCTGCTGCTTTGTCCGCTTTTCCATTTTCCGCATTTTCTATTAGCCCCGGTGCAGGTCCTGTGGCCGCTTAACTTGTCCTTTTCAATTTTGCAGCTTTCTAACCCGGCTGAACTATATTTCTCCTCATATTTCTCTCTACTCTGCTCACTTTGTCGCCTCATAAACATTTTTTCTGGCATATTATGCATTTGTTTAGCCCGTTTTTTTTTCCTTGATATATATTGTAAATATTATTCTAGCTTCTTTTTTCTCGCCTTATTATGCATCCGTTGCGGGTGCCAGGTTTTTCTTCCATTTGCAATTTATTGCTTATATTGACAAAGCATAAATAATTCAAATGCAAGCGCTTCAATCATTTGCGACTCATGAATAATTCTAATTGATTGCGGTGGGATTTCCATTGTTATTGGCCAAGTGAGGTGGCTATAAAACCGGAATTAGCGGAAGTTTTTTAAAGTGAATCTTGAGAATATATTGTGACTGACTGAGCCATCAACTTAGTTCCTTTTTTCTTACATTTTCGTAGATTTTCCTACGTAGTTCCTAGCATAATCAACTTCACATTACACAAGTGTTTTCCCCAGTATCTTCCAGGTCTTTTACTTTTAAGATTTACCTTTCATTGACACCTGTCAAGCCTTCAGTCTTTTCTGAGAAATATCAAAATCCCATCGAAAGCTGGCTGCGTAAATCTCTCACTAAATCGCATTTATCCAGCTGCCTCAAAATAGGAGCCAAAATGTCAAGGCCTTCTCTGCCCTCACTCCTCTTTTGAACACCAAAAGACACAGACATTCGCTTGTGTAATAAATTTTCCACAACATTATTTACAAAAAACTTAAGCGACGTGATGCGATTTTTTAATATCAATATTTGTGATTTGGAGTTGGAGTTGCGGAGGCCAGAGAAGGCGGCCAGAGTATCAAATAAGCACAAGATAAATGTCGGAGAAGGGCAATTCAGTGTGTGGCTATACGAGGAGGCTCGTTAGGGGGCGTGGCCCAACAGGAAGGCAAAGAAAAAATAAAGAAGAAATACCTCCAATCGCGTTGACTTTGACTTTGACGACGCAGCCGCCTAAATGAATCAACAAGAAAAAAGAGAAGTGGCGGCGGCAACTCACATGTGGCGCTTGTCTCGATTTTTCCTCGTCCTCCCCTTTGTCGTCGGCTGTCAAAGGAAAAGTGTCGCGAGTTTTCCAAGTTGCTTTTATTTTTTTTTTCCCTGCACGTCTCCTCCATCGATTCACTCGTTCATTCATTCATTCGGCTTTTGCGTGAGCCGTTTCAGTTCCGCTTTTGGCTTTTCGTTTATGGCCCCGGGTTTTATTTCATTTCCAGACATCGAACCCAAACAGTTATCCCACCCACCGCCTCCCTCCCCGTTCGGTCTGGAACTTTTGGGTCATTTATCAAATTTTCAAAGTCACATTTGGTATTGTCACGCTCGCCTTTTCTGCTCCCTTCGAAATCGAAAAGGCTTTTCAGTGGAAAACTCTGGGAGGTGTGGCATCCTAGCGCCTTGCGTGCTGGCTTCGATAAAAGTGAGACGTAATGCATAAGGAAAGAAATTGGTTTGACGACGGAAGGACCTCGGCAGAGGGTCACATAATGAGTTTCCATTTTATTTTCTTCGTTTCCGGTTTTGATTAGGGTAAAGAAAATATAGAGGAGACGGGAAGCATATATTTACGGGGTAATAACGCGTCATGCCAAGAAAGTCCTAGTCATAGTCAACCAGCTAATAGATTAGCAGGTTCCTTCGATAAATATATACTTTTTAAGATTATTAGCTGTGCAGAAATAAAAGTATAAATCCTTTAAAAATGTGGCTTATCTTTTATAGTTTACCCGAGCCTAAGCTCCAAAGCCAAATAACCCCTAGAGGTGTCCATATTTAATCTCCCCAAGTCAGCGGCTTTTGTCAGCCTTCTACAAACAGTCTCTTCCGGAGCATCTGCAGCCTTGAGCATGTCCCTGCATAAATTGCTAACTCCTCTCCTGGTCGGCCGACCGTAGGGAGTATTAATTCCAACCTCCAGCCGACCTGGCTTTTGTTGGCGCTACGAAATGAGTAATGGACCAACTTTATCACCTGCGCGAATGGCAGACATTAACATAAAATGCTACAGAAAAGAATTAAGCCGCATAAGAACAAAAGCAGCGGGAGCAATAATTTTTAATTTATTGCGGAATTTTCATAAAAATGACAACGAGAAACCGGGTTTTGGAGCTGGAGCTGGAGCGAGGAGCCAGATGATGACTGGCGGAGCCCCAAAACAAATTATGAACGCGTGCCTCCGTCTCCTCCTTTGGTGGCGTTTTTATGAGCTTCCTTGGCTCACTTTTTTTTGCACTGCTATACGCATAAATGACACTCGTTAATTACCTGCAGGAGGTGGAGATTTGTAGGGTGAGAGAGAACGGGGAGGGATCTCCTGCTAGGCGACGGATGGACATAATATTGTAATTAGTTGACAAGTCACGTAATTGCGGCTGTCGCTAATTTTTTACGGGCCATAGACGATTTTTCTCAGAATGTTATGATTGTTTTTCTGATTTATGAGACCGCGGTGAGCAGGAAAATATATTATAAGACTAACTAAAAGAGTTCACAGAGGTCAAATATATTTAAAAACATCTTAAAGAGACACAGACTAAATTTATAATATATAACAAATACAAAGCTAAAAAAATGTATTAAAAAATGTATCCTAAGCACCAAGATACCCTTTAAATTCCCACTCAACTTTTACCAAAAAAGTAACTTAAATATTTTGCTTAAATTGTTGCAAAATTTCTTTTAAAAATTAAGGGTAATCACCTTAAATACTGTGTTTCTCTCTCCCTCATTGAGCCACTTAAAATGCCGGTCACACAGCAAAAGAAAGAAGCGCCACCCCGAGGAAAAAATTAATTTCTCCTATTTCAGGACCCCAAATGTCCTCGGCAGAGAGAACCCATCCTAATCAATATAATTACACTGGCTATTCGAAAATGTCGCACACGTAATGCAGCGAGGCTGAGGGATGAGGAAAAATGGCCAGGACTAAGTGAGAGCACGTAGCAAAAGGAAGTAAGACACATACGCACTGTGGGCCGTTGAGAAAATTGTAGGCAAACATTTGGCCAGAACACAGAACCGAAAGTTGGAAGGAAGGCCAAGGGAGACAGAGAGCCAAGTAATTGACAAACATGCCACATGCTACTAAACACAAATTAGAGCAGCCCGGGGGCAAGGGACATGGCAATCAATTGATTTTCCAGAGGAGTAGGTATCATTCTCTGCCTGCAAATGGACCTGCCATGGAGTCAAAATGTCAATTAGGCACCCGGAAGGCTGCATTTACATTTTTTGTCAATTTTTTACTGAAACACAAATGAATTTTATGCAAATTGTAATTCCTGTTCTCGCTGGCGCTCCTTCCGCTTTGCTCCTCTCTGGAGTGCAACTTTATTTAAATGTGCTTAAATATTATTATTCGGCCAAATGGATGCCATTTTGTTGGTCCATAAAGACATTACGCGCCATAAAATAATTTCTTGTGTGCGTCGGCGGCGGCCTGGTCACTTGGCAGGCACCGCCGTTCCCATACATTGTATATATAGGTTCTATATAATGTTCTGCTCCGCATTTATCAGTCTGGCCCTGCTTGGGCTTGTAGTTTTTATTATCAAGCTGAGGAGGGCCTGAGACTGTAACTGCGACTGAAAGCGGCTCGTTTGTCAAGGGCGCATTAAAAGGATCCTATGCGGGGGTAATCGTCCTGCCATGTGGCGTCCAACGTCGCCCCCAAAAGTTGCCAAATTGCAGGCCGTCGTTGTTGTTGCATATCCGGGCTGCCTGACAAACGTGTTTGTCCAGCCAACAACGGCAGCAGCAGGACCAGGAGCGGGATCAGGAACAGTAACAGGAAGGATTTCCCCATACGTATATCGAATCAGTCGCGCCATATTTGTGCTGTGCTTGAGGAGGGGTCCCAGGGTCAGGGGTCAGCGGTTGGGACGTCTGGCAGACTGCAACTAATATCCGTTTCCGTTGTAGACAAAATGTGTTGCCATTTGTAATGCCAAAGTGTTTCGGCGGGGCAGCAGGAAGCAGGAGCAAGTTTTTGAATGCCAAAAGCAACAAGCACCAACAATTTGTTGTGGGGCAGGCAGAAAAAATACCATAACTCTTCTTCAGGGACTCTGCTTTTGACTAATTTGCTTAAATCGAATAAGGGATATTGGAAAAGGAAACAATATAAATAGTTTCTCTTTCAATTAGAATATTTAAATGTTTTTATTTGCTATTTATAAAGCTAGCACTTGGAGTTACTGTATGTATTTCTAATGGTAAATTCTATTTCTCAGCCTTTGCTAAATATATATTATGTTCCTCTGTGGGTCCCATTTACTGCAATTCGATATGACCTTAGCAAATAGTTCATATTTTTCCTACAATAGTATTTGCTCATTTAGCCAGCATCTGTTGCCAAAGACATTTGCCGGGCGGTGGGATATCCGAAAAATCTGCCCGAGACAGAGACAAATGGAGTTATCGAAACCTCATTATAATGGCACAATAGCACAATGCTGCTAAAGACTTTTCCAAACGAAGTTCGAGGGGAAAAACAAAACGAGTCGAAAAGGAGATCCAGAGTGAAGCAGAATAGGATGAGGCAATGCAATACATCAAATGTCAAAATGCACTCGAAAATCAACAGCCAAGATCTGGGCATTAATCACGCCGTACAATTGACCAGGCCAGGGAGGGCCAGGAAAAAACGGGGAAAAGCGGGGAAAGCTCTTGTAAGCTGAGCGAAAGAACTTTAAAGAAGACGCGATGCCGCCATTCATTCCGAACATTGGATTCCCGGCACTTTGCTCAACAATTTTTCAAAATTAGCCAAAGCATCTCGCCAACAGACAAGATGTTACCGTCCGCGGGGGGGCATCGGAGTTGAAAAGTGGAAAATGGGAAATGGAAAATGAGTACGGGGCATGGAGCCGCCAATCGAGCACGTCGAAAACTAATTTCTCTTGATTACGCGACGTCTTGCGAGCGGGAGAAGGCGGCGCATCCAAATTGGCTTTGCCACCTCTTCTGTTTGGCGTCTTGCACATCAGTTTTTGAAAGTATTCTTGCACTGAAAAAAATAGAGAAAAGATAACAATATATGGAGTATATTTATATATTTTATAAAGTAAGAAATATAATCAAAATATTAATTGTAATAACTATTGTAGATAGAAGAATATAAATCGGTTTAAAAAAATATACAATTACATATCTTACTTACTTATTACAATTAATTATCCAAACTTATTGTATATATTATAGTCAATGAAAATTTTAAGATATATTATTGAATGTTTTATTCGATTCTCATCTTAAATATAATTATATAATAATTATTTATCACTAAGGTAAAACTTCTACTAAGATAAAGCACCATTAACGGTGCCTTTTTATTAATTAAAAAAAATTCCCCATAAAATCAGAAGTATTTCGAAGCAATTTCTTCAAGTGCATTGCCTTCTCTGCTTACCATAGAACAGATCTATATGTATATATCTATATGGTGTCACTTGTGGCCAAAGTGACGGCGGCAGACACGCGTCTCTCACTTAGCGACTGTCGCCGCACTTTAAATGAATTACGGAGCAGCGAAATATGAAAAATCATCCGAAGTCGCCAGTCGCCCGCTATCCCTCAGATCCTCAAGTGGCTGTCAAAATAATTAAATGGAATGCCCCCAAGACAAAATGCAGCGCATCTCATCTAATCAAAGTCATGGACTTGACTAATGTTGCATTTAGGATACGAGTTTTGGATGGGGTGCTTCGGCAAAGTGCGGAAGTGCCAGTTAAAAGGGGCGTAAAAAACGAGGGGAAGAGATGTAACAATTTTTTACGACTTCGCCTTGATTAATGGAAGGTTACGTGATTTCTGACATAGTTTGGCGATTAACTCCGACTCTGGGATGCGGGAACTCTCCTACTCCGTATGGTTTAATGAACTTTTCGAGGGGTCTTTAATGTGGGTGGGCGAGGGCTTTTAATAATAGTTATGCAGATGATGTGACAAAGTTGAGCATGGAGAGCTGGGTGAGACTTAATTGAAAATTCCATGCGCTCATTGTAGGGAAAATGCCGTGATTTCAGAGCGCGCTTAATGATTTAATGAAAAGTTTCGAGAGCAGCTCTCTGTGTGAGGGATAACTCCTGGGTTCGAGGGATTTTCTTTTTGGAATGTCACTTTGATGGCAATAAATAAGTCATGAGGTTGGCAGAGGAATTTCGCAGCCTTAATGCTACATTTAAATTCGAGCTTTACAGGGAGTCTTAAATAATTAATCTTGGTGGAAAATATTCTTAATTTCTTTGAACTAATTAAGTTTTATGTTAGTTATAGAAGTACTCCTATCTATGGCCTTTAACCTTTATCGCCAATTATCCCTTTTGAAGTCGAAACTAAGCTTCCAACTTTCTCTCTTTTATTTGCAGGTATGTTTTACAGTTCCCGGTATCGACTTTAACCTCTGCCAAAAAGGACCTGGCCTAACTGTCTGGCCTCTTGGGGTTGCCTGGCCTTTTCCACCTGCACAACACAACACAACACCCACCTGCAATGGCAATATTTACACACACTCAGGCCACAACGGCAACACACCACCGAGATAGACAAACAAAACGAGACGAGACGAGTTCGGACCGTGATGTGACAGAGCTGGACCTGCGACCTCCGACCTTCCACCTATGGGACACACTCCACCCACCTTCCCCCTTTTTTTTTGGCCAGCTGTTAAGCTGTGCGTTAAATTGCTAAAAGCCTTGCCAGGGCTTAAACTAAAAGCTTGTCGGGGAATCACCCTCTGCTTTTACTTTATTTTTTGTTTAGCCCTGCTGCTCTCGGTGGCTATTAATCAACTAAACGTTGCAACTATTTGAAAATGGTGAACAGCGTCTGGTCAACGTGGAATGTAATCAAAAATTTTTAGGACGTGGCCAGGCGCTCGTTTAAGCCCGCAAAACGGAACAGCAGAATGTCAACCGAAACGAATTTTCAACTGAATTTTTCATGCTGCCTGGAAAAGGGCTAAAAAAAAGGAAAGTATAGAGCGGCGCACATGTGTTCATCAATCAAAGCTATAGCCTGTTGTTTTTACGGCACTGTAACTCGTCTCTCTTCCCGGGAATATGCAAATATTGTAGAATATTTTCGGGAGAGGTTTTTTCAAACGGAAATTTAACAAGTTCGTCTGTCAAATCGCTGGAGAGATTTGATAGCGATTTGTTTTCATAGTTTGCTGATTGAGCGACGCGAAAAAACCAACTGTGATTCGGAATGTCCGCCGCTGGCAACAAAGGACGCTTGTTAAGCCCCCGCCACTTCCTGGGCTTTACGCTCTGCTCCGTCGCGCTTTTGTGTCATTGTCACCGCACTCTAATTGCGCTAACCATCTGCACACACACACACACACACCTCACACACCTCAATGCCCCCCTTACTCGCAGCTAAAAGTGTTGAAAAGCACTTGAGCAGCGGAATAGTTCCCTCTTTTTTTTTTTTGTTTTTCTCCCAGTGGACAAAAGGCGAACAATGCCCTGGTAATTGTATGCGGTTAGTGTGTGTTAGTTCCCATTGTATATCCCCTCCTTTTGTTCTTGCCTCTTGTCTCCTGGGCTGCTCCCCCTTTTCTCTCAGTCTCCCGGCGCGCGGTTTATGCGAGAAGTTTATCGGCTATTAAATCACTTTAATAGGTTTCCATGTTCGAAGTAACACGGTATTCGGGAGCATTCTTAATGGGTTTCTATTGGAATCGATATGATAGAGTGTCAATGCGATTGTAGGCGGTACTAGGGTTTTACATATGGATAGTAGGTGTCCTTAACTAAAAGCCTGAATTAATTACTGAGAATGGTACAAAGAAAATGCTTTTATTTAACTCGACAAGCCTTACCTTGCCTTGATTACAATGAGTGAATTTTGTAAAATTAAAAACATTTCTTAAGCTGGCAAACAAAAAGAAGAAACTCCTGGCAAAGCTTAATCCCATCCAATCTCGGTCGTATGAAAACCATATGCTATCCCAGCTCCAGCCACTTCTTTGCACCTTTTTG
This sequence comes from Drosophila kanapiae, assembly GCA_008042475.1. Classification (NCBI taxonomy): domain Eukaryota; kingdom Metazoa; phylum Arthropoda; class Insecta; order Diptera; family Drosophilidae; genus Drosophila; species Drosophila kanapiae. The sequence goes on from VNJM01002575.1 coordinate 187,705, forward strand.
CTCTTAACCGAAAGTTTGCCTGTGTTTTTTATGTTGCCTACGCCCTCTCCGAGATTTCCCAGCCATAATCCCCTACAAATGTGCCTTATCTCTGTGTTTTGTGGATGTGCCACACACAACTACGACGTGCAGGGGCAACCCCGAATATAAGCCAGGCCGCTGCTCGTCAGGAGAACACTAGACAACAGGAAGCAGGAGCAGGCCAGCCATAAATGAAGAATTATGAAAAACACACATAATTCATAATTCGTTTTTAATAACGCAAACTGGCGGAGCAGCACACGTGCAGGAACAGTTATAAAAAAAAAACCTCATGAAAAGGTGGCAGGAAAGATCCCGGCTACAGTTGCGCTGGCAACTTTAATCCTTTGTCTTGTATGAAGGGGTTTCCCCGCTTTCTTGGCTAAATCTGCGTCAGCTTTGGTCCCGGCTAGACACATTTGTCATCTTATTCGCCGTTGCCACCTCAGCAGACGGCGTCAGTTGTTGTGTTTTTGAGATTGCAGTTTTTTTTCGCCGCCATTCGCTATATGTATTCCATATTTTGCATATGCCGATTCCAGTCGGCGTCAGTTGGGGTTTATGGCGTCGAAAGGGGAATTGTTTATGGATTCCGCCGGGTCTAACCACAGCAGCATAAACTTTGTTTACGCCAAAGAACACCCAGGATGATGATGCAGTTCCTCCGGGGTGATTAAACTAGCAGGAAGTGTACTATATGTCCCAACCTCCCCCCAGATACGAATAATCTGTCTTTAATCTTTCAATATCGTTAACTGCACAGTAGGGCAGTCCCCTTGCCTGGCAATTGGGCACTTTATGGATCACTCAATGGGCATACTTCGGGAAAAAGTATATAATACATATAGTAATCAATTTGGTAAACATCTGTCGATGTCGCTGCCCCAGCACGCGTCTCTGCCGCTGCACATTATCCCGCTTTGAAATGCACACGTCGCCGATTCCCAGATGTGGCCCGCGATTTCGGGTTCCCATTCCCAGTTCCCTTCCTTTTCTCCTTCCCCGGGTATGCTTCTGTTTCGAGGAGGGTTGATGACACAACGTACGCCGCACATTTTTCAAAAAATACTTCTCCAAAGATTTCTCAGTTTCCTCATCGGCGTGTCCCATTAACACTTCGCCTAACTACGTAGTAGTTTCCTCCTGTTGCGGCATCGAGGGTGGTTTTTTGGAAACTACCAGAAAATACCTTTCGGTTAGAGCACTTCGATTCTAGGTAAACATATTTAAAGACCCCTCTCTCTCTCTCTATCGCTCAGTTTCTTGTTATGAAAAGTTTAATGAGGCCCGACATGTGTCCGGCAATAACTCCTGCCAGCCAAGAATTTTCAATTAGTTGAATTTATGGCATTGTCCCGTGAAATTATTCCCTTCGAACGGGGAATATGACTTTGGATATTTTCAAATATTTCCCCAAAATGTTATTTTGGTATTTCACGTTAATTAGAAGGAATTGCTTCTGGTGTGGCCAGGGCTGTGTGACGACGGGGTAAGCAGCAATTTGTTTAAATGTCAAGGTTGGTAAATGAAATTATCGTTATCTCCGGGGAGATATATATTTCATAAGGTCAAGGAAAATAAATAACTCTATAATTAGACTTGGAAAAAATGGAAGAAATTTATTGGGGTTTGATAAGAAAATATATATTATAAAGTCCCCTTTAAATACTTTAATATTTTAAACAGCAAATTAAATTACACACATTTCTTTAGCTTAAACTAAATAAACACCTCTTAAACAGTTTCTGCATAATTCCAGAAGTATCTCTATTATATTTCTTGGTCTTCTTTTCGTATCATGATTACATCTTTATTCCAAGGTTTCAATTACCATTCCCCAGACTCGATATCGGCTTACACACTTCGATTCCATTTGGCGTGGCCATAAATCTATGAAACACGCGCCTCCGACCGAATCGCCTTTGCCTGATCAGTCCCAAAATCGATCCCAAATACGGAGTGTCCCGGGGTCACGTGGCGCACGAAATACATAAAATGCAACGATGAGGCATGAAAAATTGCAACATCCCGGCAGCAACAGCAGCAGCAGGGGTTCGGACTCCTCACCGTCGTGTCAGTGGGAAAGGAAACCCTTCTCCATCGAAGACAATTTGGCATCAGCAGCTGCCTTATTCCCGACGGACCAAAGTTTTAATTAAAACTCTGCGAAAATCATAAATGAGTCGGGGCATTTAGCTGCAGGCGAACTGCAAACTGTCAGTTGTGGCTGTCAAAACTGTTTGTCAGTAGTTTCAGGCACACCTCCTACCGATGGATCTATATAAGCCGGAATAATTACCCGGGCCTAAATGAATAATGTGCATTCTGACACTTTGGCAGAATTTTCAATTAATTGAGGCCTGAGGTCCCGGGCAATGCGATGCTGTTTGTCATACGTCACTCAAATGGCTTTGGCCCAGATAACTTGGACTTGCAACATCTTCATTCATTCGCTGATTTATGGCCTATTAAATTGCAGTTGGCCCTGCAGGCTTCGCTTGGCCATTTGTCAGCTCAAGTTACCGAATTCCCACGGACCGAACGTGGCCAATTCGGTGTCACGTTGAAGGCCTTTAAAAATTCAGACAAAACTGTTGCCACATTTCCTGCGGGTGCTAAAGACATAAGCCAAAAACCACAACATTGTGTTGGCCAAGCTGAAAGTCGATGTTGCTGTTGCCCACGCAGCCGCAATGGAAACATGAGGCCAGACTCCAGGTCTTTCCTTTCTCCGTCTGGGCCTCTATTTGCTTTTGGCCCTTTTCCCCCAACTCGGGATACCGAGTATTTATGTGCCCTGCCATTGCATACAGTCATTTGCATTTCGCGTTAATTTTACATGCAAATAAATGTCGTATTTAAATGCAATTAAAATTGTTTACTCGGCTGCATTCCGGCTAGCGATCCGCAGGAAGACGTGTACGTGTACGTGAGGAAAGTGGCATGCCTATACATAAGGCAGGAGCTGCTCCTCCTGGGAATTTCCACATCCTTTCTCCCCATTAAAAAGGAGCACGCGCTGCTCTTAAAATGGGTTGCTTCTTAATTTATGAAACCGCATAATGGGTAATCTACAGACAGTTTGAAACAGACTCAGTTGAGGCTCTATTCATCATTTATTACGATTGAGTTATCTAAATATATATAAATTTGACTTTGAAAATATATCTTTAAGTTAAAAGTAAAGGAAATATAATTTCTGTACCTAACAAACCCAGTAGGGTTGTTTCAATTTCGACCAATACATGTTTCACAGCTTTAAAGAATACTTAAAGTATTTTAATAAATAGAAAAGATATAGTTTCATATAACGATAATGATTTATTATAATTACAAGACCCTTTTCCTGGCTCATCTCGAATTACCAATTCTATGGCGCTTTCTTTGCTGACTCATTTCGCAAATTGATTCGCATTAAGACCACATGTGTGTGAGTCAGGTCCCCGGATCATCGGCGGTGTTCAGATTTCACCTCTTGATGACAAATTCCTTGTCCTCCTTAATTTTTTTTTTCGCATTTTGGCCAACCTTTCCAGCGAAATTGATGCAACAAAATATTTATTTAGCAAATTTCCTTACCGACATCACTTCTCAATGAAATGCCATTAAGGCTTGAAAGGCTTTCGGTTGCCAAAAAAAAAAAAGCTACAACAACTTGTTGCTTTCATTGTTGTTGTAGCTGTTGTTATTTTCCTGTTCTTGTTGTTGCTGTGGCATGTGTGAAGCGACGGCACTCGAGCAATTTTCGTGGCACAACAAACAAATTTCGTTGTCGCTGCCGTTGTCGAAATACGTGAAATTTTTCCAGCCACTTCACAAATTTACCAGCTGTTGTTGCGCTGCTTTGTTGTCGAGTGTTGTGTGCGGGTACACTGTGCTACGTAGGTGGCATTGTCGGCAACAGCCACCAGCTCTCAGTCCTTTGCAACCGGAGTACCCGAGGCCACTTGACATTTCAGCAAATTAGTTGCGCCTTGATTTTCGATGCCGGGCTCCAGTTACTCAATTGGGTATCGAGGATTTTTTTTAGAGTGGTTCGACTGGCTTAGAGGATGCTCTGGGGTCGTTGGGAGGATGTTAGCGGATAGGTAACGTATCAATTTAGTGGGAAATGTGGCCAGAACTGACACAAACTGAAAATTAAGAAGGGAAAGTACGTACAAGTAGAGAGTATTTAATATAAGAAAAGTACAGAAGAGAATAAAGTTGAGTTGCAAGATTAAATAGAACAACAAGCACTAAAAAACGAATTAAATTATTAGATTTCCTACGGAATTAACAAATGCCTTTCGCTTTGAATAATTTCGTATTATTAAAAAGATATATATAGTTTCTCTGGCTATCTCTCTATCAATATTATTTCTATTTCTTGTTTGGTACAGCACATGTTTTTCTTTACATAAATCTCCCTTGTAAATATATATTTTTCAATCCCGCAATCGTTATAGTTCAGTAACCACCTGCATAATCCATGTTTTGACACGCTCCATCGATGCTTTAGGCGCTTGTTTACATTTTTCCAATCCACTGTGCCCGATTCCCGCCTCAATTAACATGTTTTCTGGCTTTATGGACGGGAAAAAAAAGAAATGCGAAACTGGCTGCAGTTAGCCAGCACTTAAGCCGTCGCTGAGACGTCGTCCAAATGGCCACCGCCGCTCCCATAACACTTAAAGTCACATCTCACCATGGCAATCCTGAGACCCACCTCCGGGTGGAAGCCAGGCCGAGACCACTTTGTGGGACATTTAGTGCAGAATGCGAGCAGGCAAATTATGGGAGCCATCAATAAGGCAGTGGTGGTGAGCTGGGGAGCAGGCAAAGAGCCCGAGAAATCAGTGTAAATATTAATTTTTAAATGAGGCATCGTTGGGGTGGGCACCAGCCGGAACACACTTTGGTGAAAAAAAAAAACATAGGGACATAAGGAACACTAGAGGGTTAATGCACTTTCGCTGTGAGGATACTATGTAGAACATGGTTTAATATTTAAACATATATATAAATATTTTTCCGGACACTGCCAGAGAAGACCTTTCAAGAACACATTTCTCATGAGAACCTTTATATTTCAATAGCCATTGACCGCTGGCAACGAAAGAATGCCCTCTAATTGGGCCCGAGGCGATCCACTCCCATTTTAGCCGCTAATTGATGGACTGCTGACATATTGGGTAAATTTATACAAATTAAATTATTAAGGAGCCGAGCCAATACTCAACGGCTCGCTTGGGTCGCCCCTTTTCGAGAGCGACATCGGTTTGTCAGGCTGTCAGCATTTTGCCGGCTGTGCTCCTGGCTTCTGGTATGCGGCTTGTCACTGCCAGATCGCTTCTGTTCCGCTGGATTCAGTTCGGTTTGGTTGGGTTTTGTTTGCTTGTTTCGGTTGGGAATCCCCCCCAAGCTCGAATTCTGCGGCAATTCTGCCGCTGCTGCTGCTGCCGGTGTGGGGGAAGGGAGTATTCTGCGGGCCGAAACTTATTTATACTCTGCTGCTGGAGGAATCGGGGGATATATCCCACGAGAGTCCGTGTCAAACATGTTTAACAGAGGACTACCGCAACGGGAACAACAACAGCAGCAATGGCAACAATGCATCCGACAGCAATAACAATAACAAACAAAATGGAAACCAGTTTGGGTTGTGACAATCAAAATAAAAATAATAATACCCCAATACCAACACAAACATCGCCGAAAAAAAATGAAGGCACCCAAAATGTTTGCAACTGTCAACTGGAACAACGCAAAAAGTTCCAGAGTTCTGTTTTCGTTTCGGGGTTTATTTTTGTTCCTCACAAAAAAAAAGTACAGCGATTGGGTTGATAAAAGTATATGTTTTCTTTTTTGTGTGCCTATTCCATGCCGGTCTGTGGTTTATATGCATATTTTTTAAAGATTAGAGAAAATGGTTAAAGAATTCAGTTTAGATAGGAGTAGTTTTGCATGCAATACAAATATTTTTTAGGGAGATAAGGTTGAATTTAACTCCCTGGCATAAATGTCAATCATTAGCTGACAAAGACAAATATAGAAGAAATGTAGATTCAACAGATGACATTAAGGGTCCGCCATTTGGTAATCTCCTTTCGCTTGACATGTGTTCCTGTCAGCCCTCTAATAATACTTCTTTCTTTGATATATAAGCTCCCCCCATTTGCGCATTTTCATGACACTAAATGTCACTAATTTGACATGAACTGTCAGCGCAACTAATGCGAATATGGAATGTGTCGAAAATTGCATAGCTTTTCAGCACAACATTCTGTCGCATTATGTTGGGGTCGAGGTCTCCACTCGCTTGCAAATTGCTGCTGAATATAACGAAGTGAAATTAGGTGCTGGGGAATTGCTTCTTAGTTGGTCCCTCAGTGGCCATCCGTATAAGGCGTGGAGCCGGCATTCCCTGGAAGCAGCGCACATCCAAATAAGGTCAAAATTGCGAATATGATTTCTGCAGAAGTGAGACCCCATCTCTCTGCCGCTTGCCGACTTAATCCTAATTTATGCGCAAATAATGATGAAGACTGGTTGCCCTTCTGCCGAGAGACTCTTTCTTTCGCCGCCGCCGTCGACTCTGAGATTAAGTGGCTCACAGTTTGGCGAAGCTGCAGTCCCGTTATGCATTCTGAGTTATCCCGGAGACAATGGGGTTTGTCAAGCAGCTATAGCGACTTTCTGGATATTGACTTTGGGTCATCGAAAAGTCGGAAGAAAAAGGGCTTAGTTCGAGGCGTTCGTAATGAATTGTAAACGCAGACACGTGTGTGTCGCCTCTTTGGCGAAATGGGATTAACCATCTTAAACATCGAGGAAGTCTAGAAGTCGGGGTTCAGCTTGATGGATCGAAAGTTTCTCAAGGATTCACCCCTCCGTGGTCATGACTTGGCCACTTCCCTTTGCTAGTCACTCAGTTCTCATGTCCCATTCCGCTTCATTGGCGAGTGTTCACTGAGAAAAAATGTTGAGAGGACTTTTAGTTGTATTTTGTGACATTTAGGCTTATAGAAATTATTTATGAATGCCATTTTATATCACAAATAAAATTGGGCTGAGTATTATTAAAGTTTGTTGTCTAATAAGTTATTTTATTGCATATGCCTTGTGAAATACATCCTTGGCATCCTATATCATAAATTTACCGATCTTTTTAGATTTATTGATAAAGAAGAGTCTAGTAAGACTTATTATTAATATATTTCTAGAATTACAACTCTTTTCTCTGTGCAAAACTCGTTTTCCGCTCTAAGCAAATGTGCGGCCGCTGGCCAAACGCTGGCAACGTGTTCCCCTTCACGGTTCTGTTGTTTTAAATTTGTCATGAAAATATTTTGATTGTTGCGCATTCACACCGCTCCCCATCGATTCCCCTCACCTATTCGCTTGGGTTCTTCAGTGAGTGTTCAAATAATGTTTCAAACACCCCCGGGACATCATATCGGTAGTGCCCTCCAGTGCCAGATGCCTCCACATGCTCAACACACATATGTATATGTTGGATGTATGGATGTTTTCCAAATTAGATTCTGCGGTTTCCGAATGTCAGTCCGGTCTCCGGACACTGGAATCGCAATCAATGGACGGCGGGGGACTTTCCCTCATTTGTTTATTTACTCCTTGCTTTGTTTGCTCTTCTATTTCCTCTGCCAATCTCATTAATTTTTGTTCCTTTCAAATGATATTTGCCCGAGAGTCGCTAATTAATTAGAGGAAGAGCAGTGGCTCAATAAGCTGTCATCTTGACTTATTTTTAATCGGCAAACTTGGCATGCAAGGCAGTCAGGCAGACAGAGACTTCGCCAAACTCGGCAGACGACGGCATAGCCCGTAATCCAATTTAAAAAAGCATTGCCGTCAGTCGCTTCCTTTGACTGCCACATAAATCAATGGGATGCGCGCTTAAAATTCATATCTTGTCAGAATGTAAGTTGTATTTTAAGCTTTTTATCGGGCCCCAAAAGACGGCTGCAATGCGCCCCGCATTACTCATGCCTCAGAGGAGTTTGCAGCCAAGGAAGCGGGTGGTTATGAATGGATAAATGCGACGCTGCTGTGTGGGGTTGGGGGGAAGGGAAAACTGAAAGGGGAACTGAAACTGCCGCCACAAGGTGAAGCACAAGTCAAAATATTGGGCCAGGTGAGAGGGGGCTCAGCAGAGACTGCACAGCTGAACTTTTACGTTTTCAGTTAGGGTTATTCATGATTTAAAGGCGGGCTTTGTTTATACAGAAATTATTAAAATACAATATAAATAATTGTAAATAATAATATGAGAATAAAAAGATTGTACAACCTGAGCTAGGCCCCCATATAATCTAGATCCACATATAAAATTTTCTCTATTTAAGCCTATTAATGATGGTAAAATTTTATTAGGCTCTCTCTAACTTTTTCTCTCTCTTTTTTCATTTCATGCTTTAATTTTTAATAAATTACTTGGCTTATGTAGCAATATATTGCTAGAAATAAGCAATATATTAGCTAAATGCTTCCCAAATTAATTCTCATCATCATTGGTTCACCCTGCTAAGCCTAAAGTAAGACCTTTAGACACCATCATTTTTGGTGGCTAAATCTTTTGGCCATTTCGGCTGCATTTGGCCACCGACAAGAAGAGCAATCGCCAGGGCCACGTGTTGCATGTGCAACACGAAATGGCTGTAAATAATATTTATGTGCGTTAACGCCGCAAGACCATATACGGATCGGGGGCTTTAAGCGGGCCGAACATGTGTCGGGAGTATCCGCAACACGAGCTACTTGAGCGGGTCTCATATATCCGCGGCTTTATGGCTTAAATGCGTTATAATTCAAGCCCGACTGCCTGCTGGCCACCTGTTCGTTGGACATTTGAGTCGTTGTCACGTCCTCTGCTCTCCTCTGCGGCATAAATATTGGCCACTAGTAATCCCATCAAGACATGCAGAATTGCTGCTCTTGATGAGCACTCAATTGGTGGAAATCCAATGCATTTTCAGCTTTAACATGTTCAGGCCTTATTTGGTTGGAAAATATTGCACAATCTCTAGGTAACGACTCCTTTGACTCCGATTTCTGTCCTGACTTCTTGTTAATTTCCGCCAACAAAACACGCACCTAATGAGGCGCAGTCTGTGGCACGATCCACGCGGTGGAATATCGTTTATTTATAGCAGCGAACTGCAACGTGGCTGCATTCTAAATTATGGGCAACATTATATTGCAACACTGGACTGCAAGGTTTGGTTTGTTAAAATGTAATCTATATAAATAAGAATGCGATTAATTACAAGCCTTTTAATAAGAAAATAAAACTAGAAATAGTTTTATTTAACAGAAGATTCCAATCAAGCTTGTTATTAAAATGTAGAATTTAGTTTCTTAATTTCTTTGTAGCATAGTGTAAATTGTGGCTGCCGCACACAGGAGCTAGCAACTTGTTGCGATTGAAAAGGCGCCAGGCAACATTCTGTAGAATCCACGACAACGTCGTCGCCAGCTAGTCTGCGATTTTAATCTTTCGCTCTTGGCCAGCCTATCCCGGGCCCTCCTGTGTTGGCCAAATACAAATTGTGCGAGATGTGAGGTGAACCTGGGCAATGCGTTGTCAACGCTCGGTTACAGCCTTTGGCCTGCTGCCATTTCCCAGAGATCCTATCTGGCATCTTTATAGTACGAGTCGCAGACTCATTTGGCTTTCATGTGGGGCGATAAGCAAATGGCAACGGCATAAATTTTAAAGGCAAATGCCCAAAGTATTGCTTAATTTGTACAGAAACTTAAAGATACAATTTACAAGCTAAATTGCAGAAATTCTTAGGGCGAAACCTTCCAATTAATTGATAATAATTGAATGTATTGCCTTGGCTTTTTAGCTTCTGGTTTGATTTATTAATTAATTTATCTCTGGTTCATGGTCATTAGAAATTTAAATAACAGAACAAATAAACAGAACATAATAGCCTTTAGCTATTTTCTGCTTCTTATTTAAATGTGATTTGGTGTCCTTGTAAGTCATTTTCTTGTTTCAGTGAATTTAATACAAGAAAAATAAATAAAATGTTTTGAGGCAAACTAACTTCTAAGTAAATGAACTTTTAAATATCTTTAAAGACACAGATAGCTTTAATGGCCTCATAATTTGTAGGTAACAGTCTTGATAGACATCTAGTTATTACCAGATTTTTCATCGGCAACTTGGCATAATTCCACCTGCCTCTCTTTGGCCATTTTAATGTTCACAATTTAATGCACAATTTAATGTGTTTTGCGGTTCGCGTGTCGCGTCCCATTTGGCAGAGTCTTCCTCCATTTCGGGAGCTGGAAGTTGGGAGCTCACTTAAAGCACATTGTTGCGGCGTTTATCATATTAATGTGAGTGACTGCCATCGTTGGCCGGGTCTCTTAACAACTTAATAATTTATTTGGCCCTCTGCCCGCGGAACATGTGTCACGGCCACGTCAGGAGCTCAGAGAGAAGAGGGTTCTTAAATTATTTACACGACTTGCATGCGTGGCAGCTTTAAAGAGGTTGCGTCTGCGGCGCATAAACATGTCATATTATTATTATTTTTTACAGTCTGATAAAAGTTTCGCTCGCCTCGAGTGCTTCTCTTTTTTTTATGGCGATGCGTCATAAAAAAAACACACAGAAGTGAGCTTGCCAAAACAGTGAATAAAAAAGAACGCTTTTCAAAGGACGAGAAGCGGGCAGCTTATCAATGCAAAACAGACTCTCTACTCCTGGCTCCGTCCACTTCATATTCGAAATCACGCCCCCACTATCGCATCCCTGAAAGCCACTTCCCGCCATACCCCAGTTTCCATCTGCATTGTGCAGGAAGCGTTGAAGCAACCCTTGAGGGATTAAATTTCAACAGTTCGCCGCCCGCGTTGCGCATTCTTGGCCAGCACTTTGCCGAAGCTTCTCCTCCTCCTCTTCCTCCTGCTTCTAATGCTCCTGCTCCTGTTCCTTTCCCGGAAAATCCCTTGCCGACTTCTCGGCGCTTAGCCATCTGTGCAACTGTCTATCTGCTCACTTTTTGGCCAAATGGGCAGCGCTTAAGTGAGGAGGAGAAGGCATTCGGCTAATGAATGTAATCGTCATAAGCTGCCCTTTTCGATGACGAGAAGGATTCAACTAATTACGAGGTCCTGTCTACAAAATATTTCCATGTAATTGGACAGCTTTCATTGGGATGTTTTCGAGGGAGAATTATGAAAGCAAGGCAAGTGCATTCACTCTAAGTAGGGATTGCGTTGTTTGTCGGGTAAATCTCCTATTGGAAGATTTTCTTTCGACGATTTTGAAAATCTTTCAAAGGAGTAATACCCTTTTTGAGAGTGCCTTATGAGAGAAACATATTTTGAGGTAAATATCTACCTGCATGGGGGAATTAATACAGAGAAAAGGGCTATGTATGCCTTTAACATCTTTAATGTCCCTTGAACTTCTCTCCGCCCTCATAACTAACTTAATGTAGCCTTAATAAAAGCAGGAAAGCGAAACAAAACTCTCATTTTGCCGCCTGGTGGCAAGGACATCATCATAGGTACTGTGTCTACCTGCAGCTATTTTGATTTGATAAGCAAACAAAGGCGACAAACAGCAGCAGAAACAGAAAGACCCCTGTGCCGGCTGGCAAATAGAATAAAATAATCAGAAAGCAAACGCAGAAAGTGGTAATGAGGATACGCCGTCTCTGACAATGGGCACCAAAAGGGGGAAAACAGAAACGGAACGGCGCTGCCTGTTTTTCCGTTTGTCTGGAAAAGTGAAAAGCATGTAAATGCCCAAGGCGGGTATTATGTGGGGGATGGCCCAACACAAACCCCACACCAATTTCTATATTCCAGAGCAGACACTTGAGCCGGCTAGCAGCTGGACAATAATTGTGCGAGGGTGCCCAGGTTCCAAAGTGTCCTGGGGCCAACAACAGCCCGGAAAAAGGGGGGAAATGGGGACTGGGGAGCAGGAAGAGTGTCCTGAACAAGGATACCAAGTGCCAAGGGGCGTCGGCGACGGGCCGAATGCTAATGAATTGAAATTGTCGGCAGAGCGCGCGCTGGCGGGGCGTATGAGCAATTTAATTGCTGAGCAAATGTTGTGCTGATGAAAATTGAATTGTTCATTGGGTGGCGTGGCGTGTCATGTCACTGTCAAGTGCAAATGTTTCCCAATGCCGCAACATCAACATCAACATTGTTGTCTCTCCCCCGAAAATAAAAACATTCAACAAATGAGGTTTGCAAATGTCGGCAAAATGGAGAAGCTTGCGTGATATTTATTATTTGTAGACTGCCGTTGTTTAAAAGATTTTTCGAGCGATTTATTTGTGGTCTGGCTTTGTTTTTTTTTTAATGAAATTCACCCTTTCCCCCCGAAGCTCTTGACTTTGACGTGTAACTATGAAGAAAAAAAAAACAAGCGAACGAAAATATTATATGGCCAACGCGAGCTGTCACCGCGGGCGTGACTAAAAGTTGCCATAAAAGAAAGCGTAAACCGTAAACTTTTATTACTCTCTGCACACAGTGCACATTCCTGGGCTGTTTTTAATTTTCCCGCGCTGATGTCATTGTCCTGGCGATGGAGATTCATTTTTTCCTATTCTCGTATCACTTTTCCAGACGGAGCTCTCGCACAATCTGCAACAATTGTCGGAGAAGGCACGTTCCACGACCGAATTCATCCAGCGCCTCAAAGGCATGAGCGACAAAGTAACGGTAAGTAAGCTGGAATGGGGGAATCCCGTAGTCTAAAATCTGGCATCCATCTTGATGATACTCTTCATCATCCCTAGGAATCCTGCATGGAGTTCGAGCGGCTGGTGCACGCCCAGTGCGAGGCCCTAATCCAGGCCATTCACGACAGACGCGAGTATCTGCTGGAGGCGATTCGCAATGACAAGGACACCAAGATCAGGATACTTAAGGTGGGTTTGAAGGGTTTATACGCCTTCAAAAATGTCCCTACATTTCTTTTCTTTATTCACAGGACCAGCAGTCGAACTGCACTGGCAAATTACAGCAGACCACGGGACTTATACAGTTCTGCATCGAAGCTCTGAAAGAGACTGACAGCGCCGCCTTTCTTCAGGTGAGGATTAGGGTCTAGTTTTAAATTAAATACGATTGATTTTAATTGCTTAATTATTTATATTAAAAGGTGGGCTCCATGCTTATTAATCGAGTGGCCAACACAGACATGACCTGGCACCAGGAGGTCACAAATGCGGCCCCTCGGGTTTCGCCCATCGTGGATCTGACCCTCGATGATGCGGCCTTGGCCCGAGCCATAGATAACTTGAACTTTATACAGATGAAAGGTGAGTTTAAAGGGTTCTTTAAAATAATTATTAAATATATTTAAAGCTGCTAATTAAACTAATAGAGATGTGTTCTGTTATACTAAGTATTCCGAGTAGGAAATTAAATAAATTAAATAGAAAGCAGATGTAGGAAGTACTTGTAGTAAGATCTAGAGTAAATAAAATATCGAGGAAACCTAATCAGTCTTCCCCCCCAAAGTTCAATATTATTGTATCCTAACCGCAGGGGCTGAAATATTGGGCCCAACTGTATGTGCTAAGCGAACCCGCCTCATAAATATTGTCACTAATTACGCACAAACACACACACACACCGCACTCACACCCACCTGGCCAAAAGGTGTGACTCTGGGCCACCCTGCAAACAAAAACAGAAAACATAAACATAAACAAGGCCCCACTTTCACGTTCCCAACCCCAAACATATCCTTGAAACAATAGCGGAAGGGCCCTCGAATCGAGAGCCATTGAAGAGTTGGGACTGTAAAGGGCTTCAGAAATAGTTTTTGTAGGCGAGGCGATACTAAATTTAGAACAGAAAGTGCTGGGAATTTGAGGAGCTGACAAATTTCGTGAAGAATTAAAGTGAAAGTGTTGAAATCGGATAGTTGACAGCGCCCTGGAAATTATTTAACGATTTAAATAGATTATAAGATAGGACAGAGCCCTTGCATTTGATATGTCTAACATTTTTGTGCTTCTCTTCGTTCTGAATGTGCCGCTTGTGCTCTCATTTCCCATAAAATATAAACAAAAACCATCTAAAGCCGTCAAAGATGGAGATGAAAGATGTCCGGCAGGTGAGCAACATCAAATCATAACCACAAATAAATGCAAAACACAAATCTAAATAAATTGAATAAAAAAATCTATACAAGACACAGCAATTCACAGAAGTTTAATTCAATTTTTTGTTGTTTTTTTTTCTGGACATTCTTTGGTGCTTTTAACCTCACACACACATACCCTACCTACCCACACTCACTCACACATCGACCTGGCCATGGTCGGCCATTTTGTTTTCAAGGATTTGGCCATTGCTTCTTGCCTTTTGTTTTTCCGTTCGCCGCACTCTCTCACTCTGTCTTTTCCGGGGCGACACACGCCTACGCATAATAATTTTTCATTTTCATTTAAGCCACTAACAGGGAATAAAAAATAAAATACATACGCTGAAACGAGAGCGTACAAAACAAAATGCCCCCGAAAAATGCGTCCAAATATTTTCCTTTCTCGCTTCCGGTTCCTGGCGAACGTCTTGCCGCAGCCTGTCAACCCTCCGGAGGCGGTGGGCGTGGTCGGTCAGAGATGTCACTTGAAGTGACATAATTTTTTACTTTTTACGCAGCGTTTTTCCTTTGGCCTGTCGCTTTTCATTTGACTCGGCCTTCGCCCCCTACTCTGCAGCCGCCTCATTATTTCATGCTTAAGCTTTCATTTCGCATTTCGCATTTTCCGTTTCCGTTTTTTATATTGTTATTATTTTTTATATGTAGCAATGCTCTTTTCTGGCATTTTTGCCAGCAATTGACCCTCTTCAAGGCCCGCTCTCGGGCTTATCCCTTACACTTTTAGCCTGATTGCGTCGAGGTACCTTGATTTCTGTGGCTTCGCAGCTCTCTGGGTTTTTGTTTCGGCTTTGACATTTGACAGCTTTTGGCGCCTTTTTAATTTGATGCCGCAGAGCCAAGGGAGCGGAAAGCCCGAAAGTGTCGTCATTTTTATGTTTATTTTGTGGCATAATTTTAGGCGCTTCACTCGCTCTTTGCCATTTGTGTTGTGTCATGAATTTTTATTGCCAGGCGTTGGTTTTATGCCTCGATTTTATGGCGTAACGCGTCGGGGCGTAGGCGTGGCCATGGCCCCCCTTCGGGCAATTAATAAAAAATGGAACCCCAAACATTTGATGTCCCTTTGACAGATTCCTCTTTACTTTTCCCGGGGATCTTTTGCTGCGTTTCGGTTTCCCATTCATTGAAACTTTTTTTATTGGTTGTGGTTTATGTATTTGGCTTAGTTGTATTGATAGTTTGGCTTACTTTTATTTATTAACCAATCACTTTACTAACACAAACACTTTTTCCGGGTTCCTAACTATTTTTGTACACTTTCTATGGAGTATTTTCGGCACTACTTTTGTTTTTCCGCACTAATACTTGTGCACTTATTGTTTACTTATAATATACATTTTAAAACATTTCCTTTGTATTTAAAAATAGCTCCCATGACGCCAACAATACTGCCATCGGATTGTTCAGCGGAAAATAATTCAGTGACTGTAGCGTGGCAGCCACCAAATCATTCCTTTGTAGAGGGTTATGTCCTGGAATTGGATGATGGCAGCGGTGGAGAGTTTAGGGTAAGTAAAGGGGACTATAACGTTAAATATGGCTACCAAAAACATTAGTCTGATCAATACTCAAACCTTGTTGAAACTTAAATAGAAAGTTTCTTATTTTTCATATAAAATAAATCAATTTCCATATAAACCATTTTCTATTATATAAATAAACGATATGTACTTCATTTTTATGAACTTTCTCCTAAAATAACTCGTATATATGCCCCAGCTCCCTGAGCGACCCAATCCGACTGTTGATTGGCCCAGTGAATGGCTGTCATCTTCCAATTTATTAACCAAGAACTTTAATTTGATTCCCAACCGACGCGAAACAGGAAGTCTACTGCGGCAAGGAAACAATTTGCACCGTGGACGGGCTGCACTTCAACTCGATGTACAATGCCCGGGTGAAGGCCTTCAATTCCGCCGGAGAAGGTGAATACTCGGAGCTGATTGGACTGCAGACTGCCGAAGGTGAGTCGTCCACCTCTACTAGCTTTTTCAATTAAGCTCCTTCTGCCTGCTTCGTTGTGAGCTACTTTTCCAACTGTTTTATAATTTAATCCTTTTCGGTCATGCGCCACCCCATTTCCATTCAGTCCCCTCCTGTTCCCGGGCTCCGTGCTTTGCATGTCAAACAGCCATTGACCCCTTTTACGCCTGCCTGCCTGCCAGCCCGCCTGGCGGGGGCTGGGAAGACGTGAATGGAACTGGGTGTGGAGTCGGCATGAGGAGTGGGTCTCCCGAAGCCCGGAGGGGAGGATCTCTTGTGCAATCCAATTCTCACTTGATTGATGCATGCGCCACCTGACATCAGCTCCTTTTGCTCTGCCAGGAACAGCACCACCGCAAAGCGAATGGCCGCGTAAAGTTATTTAATTTATAAAATGGCCCGAACGCTTCCTAGACCACTTTGCTGCCGGTCTCTGGGTTTCTGTTTCTGTTATTAGTTGGCCGCCATTAATTTGCAACTTTTAATTGATTATTTTGGGGCGACAAGCGGGGGTTCACAGGCGATTTAGGTCCGAACCCGAACTGGAACCCGATCCCCCGATCCCACTGCAAATTGCCATTTTATAAAGTGTTTACATCGAGCGCGTGTCCCCGAGTAATTAACGGAAAAACCAGTTAACAGTTTATGGCTCGTGACGTTGGCGGGCGGTCTACGCTAATGACTTGGCTCTAACACCTCTCAGACAAACAAGTTTCAGAAGACAAGCTTCTTGGCGAATCAAAGGGTTAGCAGGGGTTCCAATTACTTAAGGCAGCAGGACAAGCGATTCTTGTGGATATAAAACGCAGGATAATTCTAAATAAAGTTATAGAGAATTTAGAAATAATAAAGGGACCTGAAAGTAGATGATGCCTTAGTATTTTAGCCAAAGTATTCTGTTCTAAATGTATTTTTGTATATATAAAAATATAATACACGTATTTTCACAAATAAACTCCCAAGTTGAATTTTACAATCTTCCAAGAATTAAGAGAGATGCCAAGAGAGAACACTCGTAAATTAGATCGGATTAGTACTCTTCCATATCCCTTTTAATAGACTCTTAATCCCAACTTCAGACAAAATAATTTGGCAAACATTTCCAGTCTCTCTCTCTTCCCTTCACTTCGTTATCCAATTAAGAAACTGGGAACAGTTTATAACAGCTAATTAAATGTCGGCATTCAGGACTCCTAGGAGTCCTTATGGAGCTGAGCTCAAATCCCTTATAGTTTTAATCGCAAAGTCATATCCCCGACGTAAACAAAACAATGCCCGGCCATTGAGTGCCGCCGAGTCCTTCCGTCCTCCTGGCCCAGATGCTTGCTTTGCGGCTTGTTTGGCCACACAATTGCCTTTGGTGGCCAATAAAACAGGCAACGTCATCGTCGTCAGCAGACCGAGAACTCCAGTCTCGACTATATACTATATATAGACTCTATATATATATGGCTGGTCCCAGCTGATTCCCGACTAGCCTCGGCCACTTAATGCGACCACAACAATAAAAAAGGAAATTTAATAAAGCACTCGACTCGACGCCACTCGTTGCCTACTTTGCGGCGCATAACAGCATAAACTATAAGGAACGAGAACTCGGACTTCAGATTGCACTGGCCACTTGAGCTTTGACAATGGGGAAAATTGCAACCAGTCTGACTTTGTTTTTCTTTTCACTTTTCCCCGGGCCGAGACACTGCAAGAACTAATCTGGCTTATCTGGAATAGGAATGGTTATAGAAGGGTATTCTAAATAGGGTTTAACTGATGAGATTTGTGTCAGGGAGCTTGCGTTAAGGGAATTGAATTAACAAAGTATAATATGGCTTTAAAGTTGTTCATAACTTAGGTATGATTTCGTGATTTGAATAATAATAATTATAATCACAAGCTAATGTTAGATACTTTATGTATTATGAAGTTATAAATACCCAATAATGTTGTTGCTTACATTCTTTTTACCCAAAACAGTTTCTCTCTATTTTCCATGCTAAGATCATGTTCTTTAATTTATAAAATAAGCTTACCTTCTTTAATAGCAATAAATTTTCCCACTGTACTCATCAGTTCCATTTTTTCACCCCATTTTTTTTTCCATTGCAGTGGCCTGGTTCACGTTTGATCCGGTTCTGAGCGGCGGCGCCGGATCGGGCTTAATCTTTAGCAAAAACAATGCCACCGTTAGCGTCGAGGGCTGGGAGCACCGTGTGGCCCTCGGCTCCGTTGGATTCTCCCGCGGCGTCCACTACTGGGAGTTCACCATCGACAACTACACGGCGGACACGGATCCGGCCTTCGGAGTGGCACGTATCGACGTGGCCCGCAACAAAATGCTGGGTGAGTGCTCCAGGTTCTTCTTTAGCCTCTGTTCAGTGGGTTACTGGTTGCATTTGAAATTCAATTAAAAATTCAGAGCAGGCAGAATGAGAGGAAAACCTTTCGGCGAGAAGTTTTGATCGAAAGAAAAAAGGAAACCAGAAGTGGAAAATCTGCACAACAAATAGATTCTGGCGTTGACAAAAGATCCAATACGTATGCGGAAAGTTCGCAGCTAATAGATGCGAACTGAAAGAGGGGAGAACTTAAAACTTAGCCATTTTGCCGCCTCGCAATGCGAAGCCAATAAAATCGAGTGCCAAGGTGGGGGCGTAACGAAAACTTTTGCCATTTCTTGTTGCATGTGCGTGGAGCGGAAGGCGCGGAGTTTTCGTGACCAGACTTGAGACAAACACAAACAAAAGAGCACACAGAGCTGAGGAAGTGGAGGCGCCTTGAAGAATGCCGCAGCAAATTGATTGAAAATGTGCGTGGTTTGCGTGGGACGAGGTGGCGCGAGAGTTCGATACCCAGGGCGACTTAGAATGCAGACAAAAGTAATTAAAAGTGTGGCACTTAAACTTTTGTCAAATGCAAAAGTTTACTTTTGCCACAGAGCCTCTCGCATGCTCTTATTTTTATATTCTTTGTTTTTTTGAGGACCGGCTGTGTATCTTTTTTCACTTAGACAATTTATTCCCCAAGCTGCTCACGCGCCATTTAACACGTGCCCTCTGGCACGTCGGGAAAGTCGGGAACTGGTAGGGAACTAAGGAAAACTGAAGTTTTCGAATTAAATTTTCATATGCAGAGCGAAGCAGGTGGTGGCCCCCAGCGACTGACATTGACACTAACAGTTGCAGTTTGCCAAGTTGTTTTACGGACGACTCTCATGCGTTCTTAACCCACTCCCACTGCCCGTTAGTCCTTATCCCTTCTGCTCCCAGGATCCTGCCGCTTGTTGCTTTTGCATTTGTCAGTTATAATTCCACAGGACTGGCGGAGCGACACAGACAGGAAAGTGACAAGCTACGGATAGTGGGAGTCCGGGGACTCAACTCTTGCCAGTTAAACTTTAAAGTTTACAACTCGGATTCGGGGGAAGCCAGGGAAACGGAGAGCAAAGATTGTGATAGTGGGGGCTATTAATATTCGCAATAAATTAAAATAACGATTGAAGGAGTTAGACAGTGGAGACCACTTAACTGTAGTAGTATCTATAGATAGTCTCAAAATGTAGGTGGACTAAGAAAGGATTCATATCTCAATTTAGTATCAAAAATATCGAAAAATTTAAAATAATTATAATATTTCCAAGACAAATTAGGGCTCACTGAGCAGATATTTTTTTATCATAAAGAGCCCCTTACCTTTTCCCCATTAATAACAATTTTAAGCACTAAAACTAACTGATTTTTCTTAATTTTACTTCTAAAAACCCCTCAGGCAAGGACGAGAAGTCATTCGCCATGTACATCGACCGACAGCGCTCCTGGTTCCAGCACAATTCCGTGCATGAGAGGCGGGTTGAGGGCGGCATAACCACAGGAAGCACCATTGGAGTTCTCCTCGATCTGGAGAGGCACACACTGAGCTTCCTGGTCAACGAAATGCCACAGGGATCGGTGGCCTTCCGGGATCTCTATGGAGTCTTCTACCCGGCGGTGAGCATCAACCGAGGCGTCACCCTGACCATGCACACGGCCTTAGATGCGCCCAAGATGGACTACTTCTAGGGAAGGTCGGATGGGATCCGAAATAGCAAATTGTGTACATAGGGAGAGAGAGAGAGAGCTTGGCATTAAACGACAGTTATTGGTGTCTATATAGAGCATTACCTTAATACGAACGAACAGTTTACTCAAACAGCTTATATACTATATGTGTGTACGTGCAGTTTCGGGCAAGGTTCAGCGACATATCTCCACTTAATCGTATCTCTTACTCGTAGTTCTATAGGTTCACTGTTTGAAAAACGCTGCGCCAAAAATCGGAAAGGATAGCAATTATTGCAAATAATTGAAAGCATTTAACGTTAACTTTACGTGTAAAATATTATAAAGAAAATCTGAATGTTTTGCAACACACAGAATAAAGCCAAAAATCAAGCACCGTGCAAGCAACAAAAATTTAAACTTAAATCGTAAAAACCAAAAACAAACGAATCAAATTTAAACGCAAGCGAATGAAAAAAATGAGGTAAAAATCCAATTAGAAATTAGTGTAGCTAAAAATCCGCATCTGTATGTCATAATTTTTATGGGTAATACATAAAAACGCATTTCTTGAGGCTAAAATAGAATCAAAATCGGCGTGTTTCTTCGGGGAGAAGTTTTTTATTTTAAAGACTGAAAGCAAGTATTCTTTTTAAGTACGATGAGAAAAAAGAAAACACGTCGTAAAATAAGGCCTCAAATTAATCACTTAAAATTCAAGGAAACTTTCGTAACAATTATTTAAGAGCACTGCAAAAATTGCATAACATAATGTCCCAAAAACACAAACGAAAACCAATTTGAAGCCAACAGTTTCGCTTATAAAATCAAATATGCATCTGAATATTAATGTTTAATGTACAATTAAGTTCCCTGTAAATATTGATGTATTTTTTAATACCTAAAAAACCATCGGCTATTCTAGTTTTTTTCCTATTTAAGGTGTAATGCATAAAATTAAATTCCACTGTACGTACGGACTATTTATACTTTTCAACATAAGCCTATCTACAGCGAAAAAAAAAACAATTAAACTTAATTACCAGTACTATGCATGTTTAATATTTATAATTGTAATAATACAAACAACAAAAATATACAAACAAACCGAAGAGCAAAACGACAAAAAAAATGTAATTGCATAGGCAACAACAGCACACACACACAAGTAAATGAGTTTATTTAACAAAAAACGGAAATAAAATAAATATAAACAACAAAAGCGTAATACAATTTAATAGTTTTTCTCAGCGTCGTTCGAATGGATTTAAGGTAAGCCAATCTAGTGAATTCGGGTGATTTCAAGCGGTGGAAAAAATACTTTTTAATTAGACCTAAGCTGAGTGCTTCTTGCCCCGCAAAACTAAAAACTTTCCCCAGTTTTCCGCGCGTTGCATTAATGGAAAAGCCTCACGCAAGCGGGAGTTCGTTGTGCCAATTTCTGTGCGGATTCCCGTGTTTGTTCTGCTTAAGCGGCAAATGTGTCGCCGACAATGTGGAATTCTGGTTTGTTGTTTTGGCATTTTCATTCACACACAACAAACACACACCACACACACAACCCACAATGCCCCACACACTTTCGCAAATTACACACTTAACTTTAGCGCCGCGTTTGCTTAGAAAGCCAGCATGTGTCAGCGGCAAAAGTCCGTGCTGGGACTGGGACTCCAATTGTTTGCTGTTTGTGACAAAAGCATAAATTTTAATGAGCACAGTGCACAGAAAAAACCGCCAAAGAAACTATTGTTATTTAGGATCCGCATTGTTTGGGAACTCTATATATAGCGAAGAGTTCTGCGAGCGGGAAACGCATCAAAGTGCAATTTGTATATCCGGGTTGCAGTTGGCGAAACTGACAAGGAAAAGCGCTTAGCTGCGGCCCCTTTTCCGTATCCTGTCGACGGAGACAGGCGACAGGAGATGGGTGGGACAGGACATGGGACACAGGACGCAGGACATGCAGCAGCTGCTCCATAGTCGTCTGTCTGCTTCATAAATCATAAAAAAGAAAACTTTAGCCGCACGTCGCCGAACAAGAGGAACTCCCAACCGCCGTTCCACATTTTCACATTTTCCCGGTCCCCTCGCCGCCCCTCCCGGAAAACTTGCCCCCGCAAACTAACCAACAGCTGTTAAGTGTTGAGTAAATGTTTTCGCGCCTCGTTGCGCTCTCAAATTCCCAAAACGTTGCCAGTTGTCGGTGTTGGTGTTGGCTACATGGCGGATGTGGCACGTGATTGCAGCAGTTTTCCCGCACAATCTCATAAATACGAAGAAAAGCTAACTTTTCAAGCGGTATTCGGAAATATCTTTTATCTTGTTTTCGCCTCAAAAACTTGCCCACAGTTTGGAAGGAGGAAATATCTTAAGGACTACAATATGTTCTCAAATATATTTGTATCTCAATAATATTTTAATTTGCTTTCAAACTATTAAAACGAATGTAAAAACCATATAAAAATGCTTTAAATTACTCCTCCAAAGGAGAGTCAGTGACTTTCTTTAGATGATCCTCTAGCTCCATTACTTCTTCCTGATTACTCTCGGTAAGCTCCACTTTCTCCTCCTCGTTTTCCCGATTCCCTTCGGTAGAAACCTCAGTGGTCTGATCTGTTATCAATTGGGTGACTTCCTCTTCAACTGGTGATCCTGTAGTAACATCCTTGCTTCTTTCACCCGACTCCCAATACTGCATAATCTTTAGGATCCTGGGCATAACTGTACGCCTAGCACTTATGCCCCAGTGCATATCCATGTGATTCCACTTCCGATACAAATGGTTCTCCACGACATTGGGCAGCAGCTTGGCCAGCCGCTGGACATCTTCCACCGCCGCAAGGAAGTCGTTGCTGCCATAGTACAAGGCCACCGGTGCAGTGACCTTTTCCAGTAGATAGTCCGGCGGAGAAGGTCGACCATAGAGGCGCTGATTCTCCTTGGTTTCGTAATCGAACTGGCAGAAGCGATCGGAGGTCTGTAGCTGCAGGTAGTGAACGGCTTGCTTAACATTGCAGCCACCAGGTAGATGACCCAATACAGCAGGATACATTGTCTGAAAAAATATTTCAGTTCGTAAAGAAAAGCAACAAATATAATACCCACTAACCATATTGAGTTCCTCTCGATTCTTGCCCACAATCTGCCAGTAGAAGCGCACACAGGTCTTTAGGACTCCGGCGGTCTGGAGGCACTGATTGAGGTATATGGTAGAGTGTGGAAAGATCTCAAAGTTCCCACCCAGAACCCCTATACCCATGCGTGCAATACCCATGAGCGGTGCCTTCATGTGCCGCATAAAGGCCACCGGGGCCAGGGCGCTCATCACATGGATCTTGGCATTATACTCCGGCCTGCTCGATGCCATCACGAAGAAGCTAGTGGTGCCCTGGGAGTGGCCAAAGTAGCTTAGCTTTTGGTTGCCAGTTTTGGCCAGAACAGTATCGATCATGGACGGCAGGTCGTACATTCCGATCTCGTGCCAGGAGAAGCTCCAATAGGCCTTGTCCGTATTCGGATTGAGTTTGACATGGCTCCGTGAGTAGCGATTTCCGCGGCAATTGCCCATCCAAACGTCATAGCCATTGTCGTAAAGGTAGTAGGCCAGGCCACTGTGTGGGCCCATTATAATCCAAGTGGCGGAGGTGTCCTCCAGACCGTGAACCAGCAAGACAGCCTTTGCCCCGGGCCGAGGAATGCGATGAAGGGTCAGTACATATTTATCATCAGTGGTCACCTGGTGAGCTTCCGCGGGATACTTGTACTTCTCCAAGAGTTGTATCTACTCGCGAAAGTGATGGAATTATGGGGAAGTTAAGTTAAGGCTGAAAACCAACCGTGGTTAGGCGAGCATCCTCCAGAACACTCGCCGGAAAGGAGTCCTCGATGCCACCGAGAACGGGCGTGAGCACCACCACCCCCAGCACTGCTAAAACCCAGATCGCGTGTCGCATGACGTTCGATCCGTGACTAAATCGAGCTCACAGTGGCAAACCCACTGGCCACTAAAGAGCGGTAATTAGTACGTGCTATTTTCTGGAGTGATTTTTTCGGAATTGCTTATCGGAAAATCACGGCATGCTCAATTTCCCTTCAGTTTCAGTATACATATATATGCGATACTAAATGTCTGCCATAACTCGCTCAAATTTGAGCAAATAACAATGCTTTTCTCTAAAAATCATGGTCAAAGTTCAGAGAGTGAGCGGACAGCGGCAGCGGCGTTAATTGGTAGTCGAAATAGCAATTATTTTATTAATTTAGCAGAACAAATCACTTGGAACGGCTAGACTAGATAGGTTTGATTCTGATATAATTTCTATAAATGGGTAATATTCTTGTCATTAATAATTATTAAAAAAAAAAAGTTCAGTGGAAGTGAGATATTATTCAGAGTTAAATAGAAATATATAATGTTTCTTTTTGCTGTCTAATTGCTCTTGGCTCATTAGGTCAGTGAGCCCTACGAGCTGTTCTCCTTACTAAGGTTACGGCAGTGTTTGTTATATTAAAAAATAATTTTAAATACACTTTTCTATTGGCATCTTTTTTAATACATAATTAACACATTTTTAACACTTAAAGATCTATACTTATCTATGAATAATATAAAAAAAAAATTGTTGTTGATTATTTATCCTTTTATATTGATTTATGGCACATATCTCGAAACGCTAATATATCGATTTATATATCGGCTTTTGTTTTATGTCGATATTTTCTGCCTTCCCTAGATCTGCTTACAGGGTATAACAAAGTCGAGAGCCCTAACCTGTACCTTTCTACCCTATTTTTATTGTAATATTTTATTATTGCTCTCAGTGCTATTACTGTACCCACCGCTAAAGCTAATGCGTCAAAGCCCCTGATCCATTTGAGGGCTCATCCATATCCTATTCCGCACTGCCGGCCAAATCAAAGCGTTCTCCTTTTAATCCGATTTGCCACGACCACTTGGAAAAAGCGTATGCCTGGTGCTTAGATAGATATGTTTGCCGGCTTAATTGGAAAATTAAATTTTTAACTCAGTTGTGTGTGGAGTGGCCCGTGTCCACTCGGCAAACATTTGAATCGTCGGCCCTTTCAGAGCCGAATCACATCATCGTATTCTTTTTTCGCAATTGATTGGCAAAAATTGATTTCAGCTTCTGCATAAAATATCTGGCGTTCTCCTTTATTTGCAGCAACTGCTGTCACGGGCGACGACGGCTGACAGGCTGACAAAGCGGCGCGGATGGCAAGGAATTGGAATGGAATCGGATTCCGTATCCGGATCCTTCCCTGCCGCTGCGGGTCCGTGTCCGTATTCGGCTCCGACTCCGATAGGCCTGGCCTGATGTGCGCTGGCTGGCCAACGTTTCGACATTTGACAAATAACTTAATTCGGCGTTGTCACCACATGCTGGCAATGCCAGCGCCGACGAGGCAGCTCAAGGGAGCACCAGATGGAACAGGAGATGGAGGAGAGTGTGGTGGTCCTGGCAACTTGACATCCCCTGGCATGTGGGCGCCAGTGGGCGGGATTGGATGTGGCTACTGCACAAGTCAGTTGGCAGCATGTTGAAGTTGAAGCCTCGGTTTCATGCTCGACAGGCGTGAACTCCAAGGGGCAGCCATCGGGCCAGAGCCTTTAAAATTAAGGCTGCGAGCTGGGTCAATTTATCAATATAACACCACGTAAGGTGGCAAGATGTCAGGCTTCGATTTAATCGGTGTGGCTACTCAGAGTCCCCGAAGTATTTTATTATCTAGGTTCCCTGAGAAGTCAATAAATGGTGTCACTTGGATTAGTAAGTCAAACATTTAGCGGACAGACTTTAAATATTCATAGAGAATATTATTTGTAAATATATTTAAGGAAATAACTAGACTGACGGAATAATCAAGATAAATAATAAATCTAATACAATAGTTCATAAGCCGAACAGTTGCCCTTTTGACCCAGTTTCTCCGCTCTGTTACCCAACTTTCCAGTCTCACCATAATGGGAGGCGGTTCCTTTAAGTCCCGACGCGTGCCACGACAATTAGCCGTTTGTTCGATCAACTCCGCTCCCTACCCCTCAATCCTATGTTTTGGCGTGATTATGCTGCCAACTGCCAATCAGAGGACAATCAACAGGCCTAAAGTGTGTTGCAACTTGCAGTTAGCAGTTGGCCGAGAGAACGAACCCGCTTGGCCAACAATGAAAACGAGACCAATCAATTGGTCCGCTGAGCCCTTGGTGGCAGCTCTCAGCTGAGACAATGGGAGCAGGCCAGAGCTCCAGCTCAGAGCTTGTGGCTTTAAATGCCCAAAGCAACTAAGTAACTACACTGAAGGAAAGTAATTGGGGGATTAAAAGGTGTAAGCTATTATTTATTTATAAGCAAAAGCGGGAAGTATGAGAACAAGCACAGTGAGAAATAAAATAATACATTGTTGCATACGATAAAAATTATAAAACTCACTTAAACATTGACATATCAAGTCTAAATTTATGTATGAAGAAAATATCATTTAACATATAACAGCTCTTATTACCATATATGATAGGTTCAATGTATTTTCTATTGTTTCATGTTGTTCAAGGTGTTCCAGTAATATTTATTATTTATTTAAAGTTGAATTTCCTCAGATATATATCTTTAAATAGATTTTTTAGGCTTTAAGCTAAGTGATCCATCTAAAAGTATGTTATATATATATATTTTTCACCTTTCCTGTTAATACAAATCCCCCTTCAAGAACTTGTTACCCCAAAATATGGAGCTAAGCCATTGAAGTGTATCTCGACACGAAGCTCGTTAGCAGCAGCATCTGGGGCCTGCCTGCCTGCCTGGTGGAGATTATGATCAGCATTGTTCCCGTCAGTCGTGGACTCACATTAGTTGCAGCAGTTGCTGAGGGGGGGCTTCGGCGCCCTACAAATCACCCAACCCCCTCTTATGTTGCAGGCCACGCACGTGACTTTTAATCACGCGCGCATAAAATTTCATGCGAAATCTTTGTCTTGGCCGAAAGGAGTTTCTCGGCTTCTCGGCTAGTTTTTGGCTCATTAAGGCTCAGAGGGAGAAAAAAAAAAAAGGAAAAATGTGCGTGGAGCCTAAGTGAAAAAGTGGCCAGGGAAGGTCAGACCTAGGAACTTTACGACTTGGCAAAGTTTTTGGCACAGCGCCAGCGCCAGGACCTCGACTCCATTCTCTTTGGCCAGTCAAAGGAGCAACTTCCCGCTGAAGTCAAGTCCTGAGCCGAGGGTCGTGGCGTGGGCACTCTGGTCAATGGTGATGGGGCCAGACTTGATTCGGAGCCAATTACAATTCGTTTTTTAGCTGTCAGAGCCGCACTCAAGTCCGACGCCCACTGGCTGCCCTTAAAATTGGGATCCCGCCCCCGGCTTGTCTGCGTTTTGTAATTACTTTTGTGCACGTGCCACAGTACATGGATCCGGGACCAGCCTCCGGAATTTATTCCTGCAGTGCGACAAGTTCAGGGTCAGCGGCTGTGAATCTCTGCCACCAGCAGAGAGAAGAGGCCTTTGCCGGAATTGAATATTTAAATTTTATGGAAAATAGCAGAGTGCATCGAATGCAATAAATGTGGCATAAAAGTTAATTAATTTTAATATTTAATGCCATTTAAATAGTTGATTTAACCAAGCGAGCAGCCTAGCCATAAATACAGGCCATCCCCACTCACATTCCCCCTCCGATTCCCGTGATGATGGGCTTGTTAATTTCTGTCGATTAAAAAATATGATGCTCTTTCCATTAATTACGCCATTATTTGCGTATTGTCACGAGCCCCGACTCCGGCCATATCTGGAGAGCTGGAGTCTCCTGCCGGCGAATCCTTGCGGCCGGCCATCAATAAAATGAACGAGTGATAAAGGATTACAGCCTGACAGCGGCGATGGCCGCGGAATTGATTAATTTATGGAAATCGAGAAGACTTTCAGCCGACGAGTGAGCACCGGCCAACAAAGACACGGCCGGACTTCCCTCGTACGAGGGAATTAACACCAGTTGAAAGGCTTCCCTGCTGGCCAGTGTCACTTTTGAGCCATGTAAAATATGCATCGTTATTTAATTTAATATGATTCGTAAACTGAAGCCGTAAATTAATTGAATTAAGCTCATTTAATGAAAACTTGTTTTACCGACTAATTGCACACAGAGCGAAGGTTAGCGGAGAGGGAAAGAATTAAATGTCAGTTAAGGACGATTGATTTGGCTTTGATTTGTAAGGAGGGAAGGGAAAATAAATTGCTGTATTAAAGTCCTAAGAAAATTAGTTAACTGAAGGTGCAAATTTAACACTTACAGAGTGTAAGAAGTTTAAGATATTAATACCCTATGTTTGAGTGTAGTTACTTATGCATATCCATCAAAAATAAAACATATCTTGCTGTCAAAACTAAGCACGCCTCTCATTAAATAAAGGTTCTAAAAATAATCCAGCAGCTCACCCTTAACCCATTGCCTGACCAATCAAGAAAGCCCCCATCTATAAGAGACCAACACTTTGCTCATTTCATTATCAATATCTGACAGGGACCAACTCCATGCTGGCGCTGAAAGCAGAAAAAGAAAAATAAATGTTATATGCGCTGTAGTCCTTTTCATTACGATAATGAAATATTTCAAGAGCAGTTTATGGGGATTACTTACTTAAATGTGAGAGGCGCATGCAAAAAGCAGAGTCCGGAGCCCGGACAACCGTGAAAACACGGCATAAAATCCGTAGGGATGGCAGGATGGCAGGCGCAAAAGGACATGCGTGCAAATATAATCGGCGAGGCGAAAGCCGCAACTATAACACGAGCTGTAACGTTGAGCACGCCAAGGCAGGGGCATAATTATGGCATTATCACACTCACACACGCGGAGTCTAACGATAATCAATTGAGAAATGTTTATAATGAAGTGGCGCTGCCAAAAGGGTTTTGGCCCAAGCCACAGCGAGTTCTGCACTGGAAATAGCTAAAAAGAGAATGGTAAGTAGCTCTTTCCTAATGCTAATAAATATTAGAGTTAAAGCATTTTTACTTAAAATATATATAAACCTTAATAATATCTTAAACTATCTTTCAATTAAGTTAAAAAAAACTAGAATATTCTAAATATACTCCACCAAATGTACTAAACTTCTCAAAAATAATGTTAATCTCTTATTCCAACTGAAAGTTTTTGTTCAGTGCCACTTCCGCGTTATTGTGAGTAGCCAGGCGCTAAGCACTTCATTTCTCCTGCCACGCCCCCTTTTCCTTGGCCATTTTCACAACTTGGTGGTTGGCGGCGGGGCGTGTCATGGCAAAAACGCCTAGCCAGCAATCTACCGATAGCGTGTGTGCCCGCCAAACGCTCATTGAGCAGCCCAGCAACCCACCGGGCCACTAACCATCTCATCATCCCTTTCCCTGATAAATGCGCTAAGTATACGTTGGCCATAGAGATAAACATGGCCAACACATACACACACACACGCACACACTCTCATGCCGCAGACCACAGAGTGTATTAAGTGTGTGTGCGCCCCATTCATGACAACGTCCATCATAATTCATTGGGTATCGAGTTGGGTTCCGAGGATGCGAGCTGGCATGGAACCGAACCGGACTGCATTGTAATGAAATTAGCATACACAAGACAAAGTTGCCAGTCCGCGCATTCAGCGATAATTGAGTTTAGAAATAGGAGTACCGAGGGGTAAGTGCACTGAGAGCAAAGTAGAAGGTTTTTAAATGGGGTAAAATTAGTGAGAAGTGGCTCTTCTTTACATTAAAAATATTTACAGCATTTAATTGCTTAGCAAATGAGGTAATTGTTATTTCCATGATTTTATTACTCACTTGCTGTAATAAAAATGATAGATTATTATTCTACGTGTCATTGGACTCTTTAAAAAGAGTACCTGGAGCAGGGCATTGAAATGCAAATGCAGTCAGTCAGTCAGTCAGAAGGACTGACAGGAAACGGGCCGCAGCTTCGTCGGCTCCGTTGGGTTAAGTGCAGGCCATGGTTAACCCGCGTTGACACCGCTGCCGAAACAAAGACAAGCCTGCAGGCGGCTGCCTTATTGCAGATCCAGAGCGGTAACCTGGAGTTGGGAACCTGGAACCTGAGACCAGGAGCCGCATAAATCCAACCTATTTTACAACGCCGCTGCCGCATCTAATTTATGCCAAGAGCAATCGCAACCGGCAACCGGCAAATGCAGCAGCGAGTCAAATGCCAATGCCGCCTTATAAACGAGGTGAACTTTTCGCGCGGCCCACGAAGTTCAGAGGGCAATAAACTGCGCCGGTTGTTTATTGTTTAGTGGGTCTAACAAATGAGTTCAGCAGGAAGCTAAAGCCTGAATGGAGGCTTAAAGAGAGGATAAAACTTGTTGTGGGGTGGAATATATAAATAATGAGTATATTTAAAGGTACATTGGATTAAATAGTTTTGATAAGTTCTATTTATGGGCAACAAATATTTAAGAAATGTTTATAATGTATAATTTATTAATTTTTAAAGCAACACTGGTATCTATTTGAAAGTATTTCTTAGGGAAAATTACTCACGGGGATCTCCGTTTCTAATACAAATACTTTCCTTACCCCCATATTTCCCCAAGAGCTTAATGTTAAACCATTTCTTGTACGCTTTCTTCAAGCCCTTCGGGTTTTAACTGATCTCTTTCCAATTGTCCTGCTCTTTTCGCTGCATCTCCTTCGCCCTTTTAGGACTCTAAAGACTAGCGCGAATTCAAAGCGTTTTCACCGACTGTTTTGGACAAAGCGTTTTGTTGTAGAAACTCCACCGCCCGCCCCCAGGCAAGTGTCACTTAAAGGCATATCGTTTTGTTCTTTCTGGCCCCAAGTTCTTTTTACCGAAACTGCAATTCGAGCAATGCAGGCTACATCGTTTTTTTGTTTTTGTCCTGCCAAAACACTCTTCTTTCTTTCAGTCCCCAGTCCGAGTCTCCAGCGCCTCCTCCCTGCGCTTTCAATTTGTGTGTACATAAATTTCGAAATGGACTTCTCGTGTTTGGGAGCCCGGACGGCAAAAAATGTACAGAAAATAGTGAAAGAAAAAAGAAGAAATAACGCAGAAAAATAAATAAAAATGGAGAGGAGTAGCCCCCAGAAGAAATGGCGGATGGCGTGCGGAAACAAGTGGCCATGACTGCAGTAACAGCAACAACAACTACTACACCGACAGCTGGAGATAGTGTGGCACGAGGCAGCTGCATAAATAACGCAACAAAGACCCTGGACAAACGCCAATCGAGGAGAGTCGCGTTTTTGGGGCCGAATATGCCGCCACTAGAGTTTCAAAGTGCATAAATTGTGCCAAGGAATTTGAATATATATTTAAACTATTTCGAATTCTGATATTGTGGGACACATTCTAAGCGTCCATTCCGCTTGCATTCGTGCAGCTTTAAGTGTTGACCAAAGGGCCAAAACTGAAGCTATTCCCTTTGATTGTGTGGCGATTTCTTAGGCCAATGGAGCATGAAATTACAGAGGGAGTGCCAGCAAGAGGGGCATATGTGCTTGTGTGAACATGTAAATGCTCACATAACCATACAGAAAACCATGCACTGAAAAAAAAGCTAGCTGGAGCGTGGCTTAATATTTTGGAAAGTTTCATACGTTGGAAGTAGCAGCATCATGTATTTTCTTAAGCTGTAATCTTATTTTAAAGTTGTACGGTTTTTAAATTACAAAAATCTTAAGATTTAACAATATTTAAAACTGCCTTAAAATATAAATAACATAATTTAAAACCTTATTTTCTTTATACTATAGCGGAGTAAAATACTTTTCAAATTGAAGGTGTTTACGCCATTCGAATTCTCTCTATCTATGCATTTGGTTTTCCTTTAATGTTGTGCAAGTTTTTCTTTAATATTTTTCTCAAAGTGCAGTAAAAGGTCAAATGTTAAAGTCTTCATACACTTAAGACTTTATTGCGTTCTGGTCGACTGGGAAAGGGTCTCCCGACATGGCTCCACGGTCAGGAGGAACTGCGACAGTCGAAAGTCACACCAATCGAGATTGACTGGGAAGCCGGAAGGCGTTCACGAGTGCAGAACTATGACGGTCAAGGCGGAATGCCATCGATACTAATCAAATAAGGAGCAATCATATCGATTCGCCTTGCACCGTTCAATTACTAATTGAAAAAAAGCTCACGTGACGTAGAGCTCTGGGACCCGAAAAGGGTGAAAATGCTCGTTAGTTCTCTCGCCCCACAGGATCGGACACACTGCGACATATGCTCATATGGCTGGTTGGTGGGCTCCGGTGTCATCATTACCATGACTAGGATTACGATTACTGTCATCGTCGTGTCATCACAACCATTACACACACACACACAACGACTTATACTTAGGCGGCGTCTTTATGGCTTTTGGCGCTGAAATGATAAGAAAAGTTTTTGCGCAACGCTTTTCCGGGGCTTATGTCCATGCTGGAAACATATGGCATATTGCCAGGCGAAACATTTAATGGTGTGCAAAATGGCCGGGGCCGGGACATTAAAACTTGCTTAACCTTCATTAGGCGCCCGATTCCGATGCCGACTGTCGGCCGTCAGTGAGACAGGAGAGAAATTTAATATGTGTCAAGTCCTGTCGGCGGGGGCTTAATATCCCATTTGTGCAGGCCCGCCACGCTGCATCCTAATGATATGCTTGAAAGAATGGCAAATCACCGCAGTTGGCAGCCAAAGGAGCGGCATCCGGTGGAGCTTTAATCAGCAAAAGGAGTGCCAATGAGGAAGTAGGCAGCGGCAGAACACAATTTCCAGCTTGTTTCACGCCACGATGAGCCGGGTGCCACCAGAGAGGCGCTAATGCGGCGACATGGCATTATCCTTGTTCCCTTTTCTTGGCGTCCTGCCTCTCCTCCAGCGGCTGCAGTCTTCCTGCTTATTTTGATAATCAAATTTGCGCAAACAGGCGAGTGGCGTGAATTTGCCAGAGCCACCGGAACAAGGACGAAACAGGGCCAAGGATAATAAGGGTTGAGCTCCATGCACTTTTACAATTAGATTGGCAAAACTTCAAGTTTCTGCCTTTCTCCCAGAACTTTTAGCGTGGCGATGGTTCTTAAGGGGCTCTTCTTGTTTTGCTTTTACATAGATTGAAATTGTTATTTTATTTCAAATATAAATAACTAAAAACACTGTGCTTCGATAACGATTTTTATATCTACTAATATTCCCAAGCTAGAACACTATTTTCAGCTGTATTTTCTATTTAAGCCCATTATATAAGGGACTTTTCAGATAACAAACAAAATATATTTTAGATCTGTTCCGGTCCTATAAGCATATAATAAGGTTGGCAAATTCAAAACATTTCCTATGCGGTCTGTTAGAGTCGAACCTATATAACAGAACTTCTTAGAGGCAGTCTCTATATTGCTACAGAATGGTTCTAACTCAAGTGTTTTTCGTGTTTTTTGTGCTCAGCAGTTCTGTGCCCAGTGCTCGGTGCGAACACAACCTTACCGATCCCGATCCCGATCCCGAAGAGATGCCTATAACACCAAAGATGGAGGCCATTCCGCTAATGTCACCAAAGATGAATGTAGACACTGAGCCCGTGCCTGACCTTTCAAATTTACCCGACTTAGATAATGCTCGAACCTGTGCAACGTGCAGTCCAAGGAATCCGCCGCTATACTTTTCGCAAGCTGACATCATGGTCGACGCCAATATGAACACTGTAAGTAATTACGGATCTAGAATGCTGTTACTAAGAATTAAATAATATATTATATACATAATGTTCGGATCTTAAGTGCTTAAACATTATCTTGGACTTCGTTAGGTGGAGTTGATTACCAAATATGGCTTTCCGGTAGAAACCTACTTCGCGTACACATCCGATGGTTACAAGCTCTGCCTGCATCGCATTCCTAGGCCAGGAGCCACGCCTGTACTCCTCGTCCACGGACTGATGTCCAGCTCAGCCGCCTGGGTA
Organism: Drosophila kanapiae; assembly: GCA_008042475.1. Taxonomy (NCBI): domain Eukaryota; kingdom Metazoa; phylum Arthropoda; class Insecta; order Diptera; family Drosophilidae; genus Drosophila; species Drosophila kanapiae. Next base: position 221,866 of record VNJM01002575.1, read on the forward strand.
CAACTCGGTCCGAACAGTGGCCTGGCCTACCTCCTCTATTTGCAGGGATATGATGTCTGGATGCTGAATACCAGGGGCAGCATCTACTCGCAGGAGCACACAATGGGCAGCCTTCCCGAATCACAGTACTGGGACTTCTCGTTTCACGAGATCGGAGTCTACGATTTGCCAGCTGCCATCGACATGATCATCCAGGTAACAAACAAGCCGCAGATTCAGTATATCGGGCACTCGCAGGGATCCACGGCCTTTTTCGTGATGTGCAGCGAGAGGCCTCAATATGCCGCCACGGTGAGCCTCATGCAGTCGCTGTCCCCAACGGTCTACCTGCAGGGCAACCGAAGTCCAGTGCTCAAGTTCCTTGGCTTCTTCAAGGGTGGTTTTACGGTGAGGGGCTAGGATACAGATTTCCAAACATATAGAGAAAAAGTTCAGAGTATTTTCTCATCTTGCAGGCGCTGTTAAGCCTTCTGGGCGGCCACAAGCTCTCGCTGAAGACGAGGCTCATCCAAAGGTTCCGCTCGCACATCTGCTCGGGGTCGCAGCTGGGAAGTCACATCTGTGCCCTCTTCGACTATGTACTGTGTGGCATCGACTGGCTCGGCTTCAATCAAGTAGGCTTCTCCTCACATCTCCAAGGCGAATTATTCTATCTAGTCCAATCACTTCCAGACCCTATCCCCCATTATAGAAGGTCACTCCTCGCAGGGCGCCTCCGCCAAGCAGATCCTCCATTACGCCCAACAGCAGGGCCAACAGTTGTTCCAGCGTTATGACTTTGGCAAATTCTTAAATCTTATCCGCTACCATTCCATTTACCCGCCCATGTACAACCTTTCAAGGGCGATTAGCAAGGTCGTGTTATACCACGGCGACGGCGACTGGTTGGGATCCAGCTCAGATGCTAGACAGTTGCAGATGATCCTGCCCAATTGTATCGGAAACTGGAAGGTGCGGTTCGAGAGCTTCTCCCACTTTGACTTTACGATATCGATGAACATCCGTCCTCTCCTCTACAATCAGGTCATAAGTCAATGCGGCTGCTGCTGACAATTTTATGGAATATTTAGTTTTGCAATGTAATCTATATATTACAAATTTAAAAATTGAAATAATTGGTCCATAGTCAACCTGCGATTATATTAAAATGATTATTGTTAGTCTTTATTGTTTCTTTCGCATTTTCTTTGATTTAAGTTTTGTGGAATTCGTTTTAATAAATGTTTTAAAGAATTGCTCTGCTCAAGTCGAAGAACTTCTTCCCCATGCATTACAAATTGTACCATTATACAAATTGCTAAAATTCTCCGATGTTTATGTACTTATTCGTTAGGCGACAGAAGTGCATAAACACCAAAGATCAAAATAAAAAATAAATAAAGAAATTAAATAACATATTGATCATAAGCGCTTCACAAATGCTGTGGGCGAACTGTCTCGTTTTTTATAAAAGAAATAATATATAACTAACATATTTAATTTTAAATTCTTTATTAGATGCCTTAAAATAAGTATTCTTTTAAAATCGCATTTACTTAATTTTCTCCATACAGATGCGGGAGGAGTTACTTAAGGAAATCCTTAAATCTCGCTTTAGTTCTGGTCCTAAACTTGTAGTTCTTGTATCTAGAATGTATTTACATATTTAATTCCCCTCAAGGTTGTTTTATTTTAACCTTTTGTCAATTATTCCGCTAATCATTTAAATAAGATTATCTGCGGCTATGCATATCAATTTATAAATTATCTATAATCTAACATTCACGGTATTTTAGTTTCTGGCCTATATAAAGAGCCAAAGTAGACTGGTTCCCCTTAAAGTAATCACTTTACTAAGATGAAAATATTTGTTCTACTGACGATTATTGCGATTGGCGCCGTGGGAGCCGAGGTACATAAGTTGTCTTAATATCAATTGCATTTAATTGATGTCCGGTGATCCTTCTTAGTTCCTCGAAGAGGGAAAAATGGATTTTCCGTTTTCGAGATCGGAAGACTATCAGAATGATGACCCCAATCAGCCGGTCAATCTGCAGGGACAAGAGATACAGGCTTCGAATCTAGCGGGTCTTCTTAGACATCTCCCAGCCGAAACGGTTTCATTTGAACAATCTCTTATCACTAAGCCACCAATTCGAAATCCTTCCAGCATTAATACGATATTGCAAGTCCATTTACAGCTCCGGAGAGAATTAAAAAAGGCCAAAATACAGCAACAGTCTCAAAGGCAGTTACTTTCGGACATTGACAATTTTATTCAGCTACAGATAAAATCACAAAAAATCCAATCCCTGTTGCTGAAAAAAATCAAAAACTTGAGAGAAGTCCAAGCCAAGAGATTGGATAAATCGCCAAAACCAATTCCACAAAAATCTGAAAGCGAACTCTTCCAGGATTTCCAGGCATAATCCCAAAAGCAGGCGCGCCCAGAACATGGATTTTCCATATAAATAAATAAAATATATTTAAAAAAGAAAATTTCTCTTAAAACTTAATCTTTAAATATTATATTGACGCGGAAAACCATAATCTTTATTATCCATATAATTTTCAATCAGCTTAGAACACGTACTCTTAGCTCCTTAGTATCCGCAAACGGCCTCCGAATAAAAAATCATAATCATAATCAATATCATATTATGCTTGCTTAACGCGAGTATTATTTTTAATAATACAGAAATACAGCGCTCTATTTGGACTCCTTTGGATTATGTCTGCTGGTCCTAAACTTGTTACATTTTCTCAATCAGGTTTTACTTTACAAACAGTCAGACCCAAATAAATTGAATAAGTTCTTTAGTTCCATATATACACTTGCAGCAACATTAATGTAGTTCGAAATGAATATCGACCTCCTCAAGGCTGTTTTGTTAACGACCTAATCTTTTTGTAAATCTTTCCGCTTATAACGCAACTTTGACACATTAATATCATTATCCTCGCTTAGGCATTTCCGTTTCAAAGTGTGCCTGTCCTAATGTTCCGCTAAATTAGTGGCGAAGCTATAAAAGGGGCTGCAATGATTCGCCCCGAAAGTGAGTTAATGTCATAATGGGAATAGTTTTATACTCAACGCTACTTACACTCCTTGATATCGGAGCTGTAAGAAGCAGCGAAAGCCTTGGATTATTCAATGATCAACTGATAAAAATAGATGACTCTCAGGTACCCTATGAGATTAAAAATATAAATCCAATCACTAAATTATAAAAATGATTTCACATCAGGACCTTGAAGCTGGAAACCAAAATCTGTACGCTGACGATACGCTGACTGAATTGCTTTTGCAGTCCCTAAGGCAATTAAAAAGACAAATTCAGTCACAATCAGTATTACTCTCCGAAACTGAAGAGTGCGAATCTATTCCGCTACAACTAATTTCAAAAGAAGTGAATATAGAACAAAGACCTGGACCGGTGATCTTACTTACATCAGAGGTCAGTGAACCTGATTTGAAGTCACAATCCCCATCACAATCGGAATCAATACCGCTCCAACTAATTCGACGAGAACTGAATATAGAAAAAATGCCTGAACCGGTGATCGTACTGCCATCAGAACCTCAACCAGAGACAACACCTCAGTATTTGTTAGTTCCCTCCCCAAACGAGCTAGGTTGCAGACTGTCCGCCGATTACTCGTCTCAGTTACAAAAGTTGTTGCAGCCGCAACTGAATCGTCGACTCTGGATTATTCGAATTCGGATAAGGCGAACGCCACGGTATCTGGTCGTAGTTATCCCAAAACGTAATTTTACTCCAGATGGCTTAGCTATCCCACCCTTAGCTCAGGAAGAATCTAATCAACAAATTCTTGCTGAAGATCGTTTAATTCAAACACGTAGCATTCTCTTACAGATACAGTCTCTGTTACAAAATCTAATCATTAGCAACTTAGCACAATCACGTGGTCTTCAAAATATAACTGCAGGTAGTTCAGCACAATCACTACAAGCTCCGCCTCTACCACAAAAACAAACTGTGAACAGCCCAACAAAATCACCAGGAACTCTGTCCTCGTCAGGTTCACCGTCTTTAGATAGCTCAACAAAATCTCCGAATGATCTATCCCTGTCCCCAACTCAAGATATAGGCTTAGATATCTCAACACAATCCCCTACAAATCTATCTCAGTTAGAATCGCCAAATCAAACATTGAACAGTTCAGCACAATCACCTAAAGCTCTGTCTCAGTCAGAGTCAAAGTCTCAATCACAAAATCACACTTTGAATAGCTCAGCCCAATCACGGGATGCTCTGTCCCAGTTAAAATCACAGTCTCAATCACAAAATCAGACTTTGAACATCTCAGAACTATCACTGGATACCCTTTCTCAGTTAAAATCACAGTCTCAATCTCAAAATCAGACTTTGAACAGCTCAGCACAATCACGGGATGCTCTGTCTCAGCTAAATTCACAGTCTCAATCACAAAATCAGACTTCGAACATCTCAGAACTATCACGGGATACTCTTTCTCAATTAAAATCACAGTCTCAATCTCAAAATCAAACTATGAACAATTCTGTACAATCACGGGATGCTCTGTCTCAATTAAATTCACAGTCTAAATCACAAAATCAAACTGTGAACAGCTCAGCACAATCATGGAAGGTCCTATCTCAGTTAGCAACACAATCTGAATCACAAAATGAAACTATGAACAAATCTGTACAAGCACGGGATGCTCCGTCTCATTTAAATGCACAGTCTAAATCACAAAATCAGACTATGTACAATTCTGGACAATTACTGGATGCTCTGTCTCGAATAAATTCAAAGTCTAAATCACAAAATCAGACTTTGAACATCTCAGAACTATCACGGGATACCCTTTCTCAGTTAAAATCACAGTCTCAATTTCAAACTATGAACAATTCTGGACAATCACGTGATTATCTGTCTCAGTTAAATTCACAGTTTAAATTACAAAAACCAACTTTGAACTCAGCACAACCCCGGGATGTCCCCTCTCAGTTAGGATCACAATCTCAATCACAAAATAAAACTGTGAGCAGCTCTGGACAATCACTGGACAATCATACAGTATTACAGTCTCAATCACAAAATCAATCTACCAACAGCTCGGTAGATAAAGCTCTGTCTGAGTCAAAGTCGCAGACTTTATCTAGTAATTTGACTTTAAACGCATCAGACCACTTAAATGAATTTAGCACTCATTTGAAGATAGTGTCACAGTTTACATCACACCAGCAAGTTGCTGACTTAGCAACCGCAGCTAACACAGGGCCGGACATTCCCCCGCATATCTATACATTATCGGACATCCAGGATGACTCCAGGCTGGAAACGGTAAGTGATATGCGCTCAGAAAGCAGATAAATTTCCCCGAATTTAAAACTCAAGATATATTAGGCATACACCCTTGAAAGAGCTTCGGAATGTTTTGAAAGCCCTACAGTACTCTTCTTGGCAATCCCTGCTTTTAATACGTAATATATCCACCTCTAATCCTAAAATCTCGGCAGATGGACTTGATCCAGAAGTACGGCTACCCATCAGAGACCCGCTTCGCTTACACCGAAGATGGATACAAGCTCTGTCTGCACCGTATTCCACGGCCCGGAGCTCCGCCAGTTCTCCTCGTTCATGGATTGATGTCCAGCTCAGCCTCTTGGGTTCAATTCGGACCGTCCAATGGCCTGGCCTACATCCTGTACCGAAAGGGCTACGACGTTTGGATGCTCAACACCAGGGGCAATATCTACTCCCGGGAGCACACGATGAAACGGATAAATCCACGAATGTACTGGGACTTCTCTTTCCACGAGATTGGCAAGTATGACTTGCCGCCTTCAATCGATCTGATTCTGCAAATCACAAATCAGCCGAGGGTCCAGTACATCGGGCACTCTCAGGGTTCTACCGTCTTCTTTGTGATGTGCAGTGAAAGGCCCGACTACGCCTCTAAAGTGAACCTCATGCAGGCGCTTGCGCCAACAGTCTACCTGCAGAATAACCGCAGTCCGGTTCTGAAGTTCCTGGGAATGTTCAAGGGCAAGTTTTCGGTGAGTCTCAGAAATGGGAAATCTGTCTCATAGAAAGTATGGTACTAAGTAAGTACTAATATCTCATACTTTTTTTTTGCAAATCATAACAGATGCTCGTTAATCTACTGGGCGGCTATCAGATCTCGTCGAGCACGAAGCTCATCCAGCAATTTCGTCAACACATTTGCTCAACCTCGGAGCTGGCTAGTCGCATCTGCGCCATTTTCGACTTCGTGCTGTGCGGCTTCGACTGGAAGAGCTTTAATGAGGTAAGTCGGCGGGCTCGTTTCTAGTTTAAATTTCCTTGTGACGGCCTTCTTTCCAGTCCTTCACACCCATCGTGGCGTCTCACGCCTCGCAGGGCGCCTCTGCCAAGCTGATCTACCACTACGCCCAGATGCAGGCTGACCTCAGCTTCAAGCACTTTGACCACGGTCGACTACTAAATCGCGTCCGCTACGAGAATTACATGCCGCCCCAGTACAACCTATCGCTGACGGCTAACAAGGTCGTACTACACCACAGCGGCGGCGATTGGCTGGGATCAGACACTGATGTGGGACATCTACAACAAAGTCTGCCAAACATCGTCGAGACCAGAAAGGTCGCGTACGAGAGTTTCGCTCATTTCGACTTCACGATCTCGAAGAATGTGCGCTCGCTGGTCTATGACAGCGTTCTCGGACATCTTCATGCCCATCGTCATTTCTAAGAATAGGTTATACAACACTGTGAATATTAACCGATTCAAATAAAATATGTATATAATCTTCACTTAATGTCAGGACTAAAATTCAGTCTCCAACTTAATACGTTCGCTACAAAAATGTAAAGAAAAGTGAAGCTGTAGGCAGGAGGTAATGACAAAAAGCACAACTCAGTTTTTACCCACTGATAATGAAGGTCCCTCTGGGGATCTGCAATTTAGTCTCCCTTCCCATCAGCATCACTCACCGAAAAAGAGAAAGACAAGAGAAATCAATGCTTGCGAGCTGCGTCAAAAAATTTGCATATCCCTGGCCCCGAAGCGCTTCCATAAATTTCACATCCTGAACGCATATTTACACGCCGCGAGGCCAAGTTTCCAAATTAAGTTTGCAATCGAAATGAGGCGAAAGGAAGCCGGCACCAAGGCCTTTAAATTGCTCACGTGTGTGACACATTTCTTTCTTTTGCCGTAGCGGAGCAGTCACGACGACAATGGCGAACAAGCGGAAGCGGAAACGCGAAATGTGAAAAATGCGCAGAGCAAACAAAACGTGGATGGGGCGGCAAGGAAATGGGGAAACGGGAAGGTGGAACGTGTCGCTTAACAGCTCCACGTACGCAGCCCGCGAGGCACACACGCCACACACACACACGCAGACCTCTCACTGGAGTTGGTGCCTCGGCTTTTTTCAAGCTATCTTGAAAGGTGGAAGAGCAAGCCCAACTTTGTCTATAGTTCAAAGTTTAAATGCAATAAATCATTACAGAAATATAGAAATTTTAAATATTATAAAATATATCTCACAAAAATATCTCAAAGACATCAAGAGCAAATAAAAGTTAAGAGGTTATGAGGAGGCTTTTTAGTTTTAGGCTTATAAGTTTATTAGTTTATTAGTTTCTTTAGTTTTCAACTAACTTTAGTTTTAGTTTTATTATATATTGTTTTGGTAATTTGCCATATAAGTAGCTATGTTTTAAGTTCTACTTATATATTATATACTATTTACTGTACTTTGCTGTATATATATATATACATACATAGTTGCCACCACTGCTCCTCCCCGCATGTTAGGCCCTTCTGGACGGAGAACGGATTCCGATTCCCTCGTCGCGGCCCGTGAGCCGCACAAGGCCCGGCGTACGTGTGTTATTTAATGCTTATCTTTATCCTTTTCCCATTAGTGTTATTGATGTTGGCAGCGGCAGGGCTCATTGTCAACCTGCTCTCAAAAACTTCCCACAGGTGCGGCCGTTCTCTCCACCCTCCGCCTCCGATAAACTTGGCCTCGGGCTAAGCGCTGACAATTGATGCCAAGGATACTCCAGCCAAATCACGCGCTAAACATTATTTTAATGTCCCCAGGCAGTCACATATGGATGTACATATATTTGAGTCTCTGCCTCTGCCTCTTTGTTTCGTGTTTCGCAGGGACTCTTTAAAGCCCTACCAACTTCGTTCTCGTTTCTCGCTTCTCGGAATTTGCGTGTGCGTCAAGAGGACCCTTGGGATGCGCTGGCACTCTGATCCATGATTCTAATTCTCGACTCCCACGCATCGAGGCGGGTCGCGTCCTTGAAGGATTTGGGCCTGAAATTGAATAAGAATGCTGGTTAAGTACGGAGCAGATGGCTGGGCAAGAAATCGAAGCCAAAGAGCTGTGCTTTCGAAAAGTTATTGGCCTGCTTTAATCATTGGCATGGAATAGAATGAATTTTCTTGTATTCAGACTCCTACGAATACCACATAAATTCCACGAAATATAGTGTTATCATTGATGATGCTAAAATTAATGTATTAAGTTATTAATGTTTATTTGTAAAGTATCGTTTATAGTTTTCACGTGTCACCTAATCTTTTTCAACACTACTAGTTCCCAACTATGCTGGGATGCGTAAATGCCGCCCTGTCAACACTGTACATATGTTAGGAAACACGGGCAGCTTTGACAACTACATCACCGAAAAAGGTCGTCCGGCAGCAATTGTGTTCTGTTATGTAGTTTTCGACTGGTGGATAAACCTCTCACACATTTTCAACACCAATCCCAACAAATTCAAATGTTTCGCCAACATTTCGTATTAAAGTAGAAGCACAAAACAAGTAATAAGCGGTCGAGGAATTTCGCGAGGCCCCAAGTGTAATTGAAAACCCTTCAGACAGCACCCGAGTTCTCTATTTTCTATAAAAAAAAGCGACCGAAGACAAAGTAGCAAAAGCCCCGAGTGAAAACTATAATCAGAGAACCATCGAAGGCGGACCAGATGCGCCAGTCAATACCAGCCGAGCCCGCCAACTAGAAGTCAGTCGGAGATCCAAGAGTCCAGAAGCCATAATACCAAGCCCAGAGTATGATGTGGTGCCAAAGATACAAGATGAGCAATCAGCGACCTGTGTCGGTGGTGCACAAGCAGATCGCGATGCAATGCGCACGGAGCATGATGCACGTTGCCAACACACTGACGCAGCCACCCTGCCGCTCTCCGTCCGGCCATGTGCCCATCCTGGTAGAGCTGCGCCGCTCCGACGACATGACTGTCTTCCTCTACCAGGTGAACGTGCCGCCCTCGGGCTGGCCCCAGGAGCTGGACGGAACGTCGAACGTCGACGCCGGCTCCGATGTCCAGGTACTAATGCTTGGCACATCTATGGTCCCAAATCTGCTGAATATCCCGCCCTGCCCCATGCACGGACATGCTGGCTTGGATTCAACAACGTTGCCATCGGCGGAGCCCTTGGTAATGAAACAGTCATTCTTTCATAAGGTCATCAAATCGGACCCTACGCGCACCCCGGGCAACATGATTACGTGCTGTGGCACAGGCGTTACTTTCGGGGTCGGTGGCCCCATTCAGGAGCACTTTAAGGCCTGTCTAAACGATGAGCAGCCGAGTCCACTGCCCTACTCCGACATATGGCTGCCGGATGATCCGGAAACTCTGGCATCTTTCATAGTGTCCGCATCAGCTTCTACTCCTTCTTCGTCTCCAATCTCGTTGTCACCGCGGCGTTCCCTGGAGGTGACTCCGCCGCCCAGGCGCTGTCCACAACTGCTCCGCCTGGACGAGAACAACGAGTACGTGGTAAGCACACAGGAGCGGCCAATCAATGGGCTCAGGAAGGAGACGGGAAGAACTCAGAAAGAGTGGGCGAGTATCCCAGAGCTGTGCCTGGACAGCAACGGCGAATATGTGCCAAATCACTTGTTTCGTCGTCCTCTCAACGGCTGCCGACCAGAAAGCAGCTTGCTGGAGCAGCAGCCAAGACAGCAGAAGCCGCCGGCCTACCTTCCCAATGGACTTAACGGCGTAAAAGGCCGCAACAGCTTGCCAAAGAACCTCAACGGCCTCAACGGCTTCTCACCCTATCCCAACGGCCTCAAGGGCTTCTCACCCTATCCCAACGGCCTCAACGGCTTCTCACCCTATCCCAACGGCCTCAACGGCTTCTCACCCTATCGCAACGGCCTTATAAAGAACGGCTACAAGCCCAGCGCTGACCAGCGCATGGCCTATACCGACCAGGACAAAGTGATGCGTCTGCGCGCCCAGATGCCCGTCGAGGAACCTCCGGTCCTGGTTCCAAATCGAATCGAGCCGATCAAGAAGCGTATGCGCCACCGGCACATCGAGAGCCACCGAGCTCAGGTGACGGGCAACCGCGAGATGCGCCGCGAGTTGCAGTCCGTGCAGCACGTGAAGTCTGTAATGCAAAGGGGGCCAAGGGAGCCCCTGGACAAACCGCCCCGGCCGAGTGTCACAGGTGAGATGTGGCGCCGAACTAGTCGCTGTAAAAGCACCCGAAGATGGTCGATCCCAGACTTAGAGATTAGATTAAATTAAGTCATCAGACTCTAGTTAAAAACAATTTCATTGCTTTTGGCTTTTAAAAAAATAAATGTTAACAAATATATATAAAAATGATTTAAAAGGATCGGATCACCATTTTCTGGGTAATTTTAAATTGTGCCGTAGCTTATAAACTTCATGTACAAACTATATAGAAGTTTTAACAATTGTATTATTTTTTAAATTACTTGTAATAAATCAAATCATATTCGAAGTCATTGTTCGAACAGTCATTGTTAAAGGAAATTTTATTGACTGATCAATTTTGAATTAATGTCTATTGAAGGGAATATTAAAAGTGAAAAATTCTATAAAAGAATTACCATTTTCTGGGTTCTTTTTTATAATATTGGTTAGTTTTTGATGTAGAAATATAAATTGAATTACGGTAACTCCCCTTTTTATCTTACAGATGTTGTGGAATCGTCGGAGGCACTGCCGCAGCCCCACAATAATCGGGAGCCGCAGACGTTCTTCCGCTGGAACTATTGCACTCTGTGCCACACGGCCATGCGGACGGTGCGCAATGCCGTGGACCATTACACGTCCCGGACCCACGACCGGCGTGTCAGCACCTTTCTGAGTCGCCTGTGCTTTGACAAGAATATGACATTGAGCATGGCCATGGAGGCCCTGGCCCTGCCGGAGCCAGTGCTCCGCTATTTGCGCAGAGATCACCCCACGGACCTGTACTGCGACCTGTGCGATCTTCGGCTGACCTCGCATATTCATGCCGAGCAACACTTCTTTGGGCGCCGCCACCAGCAGATAGAGCGCCAAATGGCCGCGTCGAAAGGTCATAACATCACCAGGAGCCTGTGTGCGCGCAATGACACCAAGCTGCTGATGTGCGAGGTATGCGACGTGAGCATCACCTCGGAGTCCCAGATGGCCATGCACATCTCGGGCGCCCGCCACCGGAAGCGTGCCCAGGCGGGATATGGAGTTTTCCACCTGGGTTCGGCCCCACACATCGATGCCGCCCTTCCGTACAATATCCACACCAATGATGGCGCCTTGACGGCGCTCCGAGCGCAGGGCCGTCTTCCCGTCCCCAGCTCCATCCAGTTCCGTCCCTGGGGCGATCCAAGTGCCGTCTACTACTGCGAGACCTGTAACGTGACGCTGAATCACCTGAAGTCCGTGAAGCAGCACGAGATCGGACGGATGCACCAGCGCAACATGCGTGTGCCCTGGAAGTGACTAGGTGAACCAAAGTATCGAGGGCGGCCAGAGATGCCAATTAGGGGGGATGGGTAAAAAGTCAGAGACCTGTTCAACTTAACCACCACAGTCCGGATCAATGGAGCCGGTCCGCGTTGCACTGCTGCGTATTAATTGCCATTTATTTTTGATCTATATAGCATTTTTTTTTGTAAGTTTTATAATAGTAGTAAATAAATAACAACCATAATCAGTAAATAATTTTAACTTGAGTACCATAACTTAAATTTAAATAATTCTTATATATTTATAATACATATAATTCGACTTCTGGAATAAAAAATTAATCTTAAATGGGACAATTCTTGCTATTCATCTTCCTATGAAAATATTAAATGTAAAAAAGTAATCTTAACTTAGAAAATAGGTTAATTAATATTTTAATACCTGATATGGTTACGGGCTTTATAATTTAATAAATATTACACTTATGTAAATTTTAAGAGTTTATTTCTTTGGATTATAAGCATGTTGCCCAGTATTATTGTTGCATACTTCTGGGGCTGATGGCAAATTGCACACTAGTTGCGGCAACATGTTGCTGCAACCAACTATGGAGGCTGCCACCGAATCAGAAATGCACATTTCCGGATGAGAGGAACTATCCACACTTCCGGGCTTAATTAATGATGCGATTCTCTCGCCGCCATTGTCTGGAATCCTTGCTTTTAATTGCTCGCCTGCTTATGCATCGGCACGCTCTCCTCTGGTGGTCGCCAGACGAAAGTGGCATAAAATCTGATGCCACTGATGCCACTGCAGACGATAATGGTGGCCGTAAAAAGGAGTTATATCGCCTGGCAAATATCGCAGAGAGAGAGAGTGCCAGTCTAGACAAAGCATGGCGCTAAATAAATAAATATCAGCTAAAAAAGCGAACACCTACCGCCGCCGACATTGACACAGCCACAAAAACAAGCAGATAGACTTGGGAAGAAGAATATTTATGGCCAATTTTTTGTAAGCTCAAACTTTGTTACTTTGTTTTGGTTTTGGCGGGGCAAGGTCAATACCGTGGTCACACATCCTGTGTTACGGTTACGGATATCTCCTACCCATTGGTCCCGGTCTGGTCGCCGGTTCGCCGGCAGACAGCAGAAGCTTCAAACATGTTTTCGCATAAATTAAACTTCTTATCTGGCTGTAAAACATTTGACGCCATTTCTGGTATTGTTGCTGTCGCATTTTCCACGCTTTTCACTGCGGAAATGTGCATATAAGCAGGGTCTGCAGAAGGAAGGCAAATGGCGCAAAATACAAATAAATATTGGCGGGAAATTGACATTTTTATCGATGATATAGTTAATGATATGGCCATTGTCCGAATGAGTAGAGTGTGTGTATATCTGGCTCGATGACAGTCATGAATTTAACTTGGGCAGATGAACTCTCAGCTGCAAAATAATGCATTTTAAAGTGTTTCCATCAAATGGGAATTATTAAATAAAGGAAAGGAAATGTATTTAAAGAATATTTAACGAAGTTGAGGAAGAGTTATTCAAACAAAAGAAGGAAATATATTGTTTCAGCTAACTTATATTGTAATATAATATTTATAGAAGCATTAATTGTCTCTTTTTTATGACGTGTGCTTTAAAAGAGGACTTCTTCCTTAGTGACCCTGTAATGTGGCTTTTTAAAACGCAGCATCCACTCTAGTTTTTTGTCCTGTTTTTCATGTTGCTGTTTATGTTTTTGCACATATTTATATTAGCTGCACTCCAGACCCTCTGAAAATTGCGTTGAGTTCGTGTACAACTGTGTAAACAAATTAATTATGCAACTTTGTGGCTGAACAAACTGAGGCAGACCTCCCCCACTGCCGCTGCTCGCTCAATAAAATATCCTTTCAACATATTTCAGCATAAACATTCGCCATTTCCTGCCACTCGCACTCACAGTGCCCCCAGCCCCCCTGGGGCCAGCCTGCCCGCCGCAAAATGGTCGCTTCAATCGCTCAGGCATAAGGAAATTTATGCGTGGCGAAGCCAAAACCAAAACCGAAACCAAAACACATTCTCCAGGGCAAACTCTCGACTCTGGCGACTAATTTGCATTCGTATAGCCCCCAGATACAGTGCAGCGCAAAGATGCGGATACACAGAGGTCGAGATACAAATGCTGACTGCATCTGTGCAATTAACATAATTTCGGCAAAATGCTCACTTGGACAAAATGCTGTGGTTGTTTCAATTATTTGCATAATAAATAGTGTGTTTAAGTGTGATAGATGGAATTGAAATCATATAATCATCTTTAATGTATTCTTTCGGCTTAAGGAAAAGTTTAGGGCTTGATGTTCCTTCTTAAAACTGTCTCAGATAAATCAAGACTCTTAAAAATATTACTAATATATTTAATATACAAATATTATAATATATCTACGCTTCTTTTTTAAAAAACTTTCCCCTTGAAAACCTATAAAACAGTTTACATTTTCCTTAGACCCCTTTCATAGCTAATTTTCCAACACGTTCGTTTACAGATCGTTTAAAAATAATGTGCGATGGAATTGCCATATTACGATCTGCCAGTTTCAGATATGTGCGGCTATAAGTTATGTGATCGTTTACTTGTCACAACCTAATAAACTTTTTTATATACCAAAGCCATTTTTTCAGCCGCTAACTGTCTTTATAGCACTTATTACGGGTCGGTCGATGTTATGTCAAAACTAGACACACATTTCCTAAAGGGTGTGTTGGGGATCAGCGCGAAAGGTCCAAAGCGTGTGAAGTGCTTATTGTTTAGCTGTCTCTGCGGAATTATATAAAATGCTTTTAATGTTTTTAATTGTTACGTGTTTTGCGTACTTTCTGTGTCACAACAAAAAGAAAAAGAAGCGAGTTAGGAGGGAGGCCGGCAAAGCACAATTAGAAAAACCGGACTGGCAAAGAATATGATTTTAAACGAAAGCGGAATAAATTAATTAATTTATTCGATATTAATTACTGAGTTGAAAGACAATATTTATAAATAAATATATTTAAGAATATATAATTTTATAGAACGAACAAATAAACCAATTAAGACACCAATAATTAAAAAGATGTTGCAACTTATCAATGCTCTAAGTTTTAATACTCTCCTGATTTCAATGAAATTATATATTATTTATCCGAAATGTACCAAGTCACTCAGTTTCGCGCCATCTTTGTGCCTCGTCATCTGCAACAAGTGCCAACAAATTGAACAAGACGTTGATTAGAATCCGCATTTCGCGACACAGACATCAGCATTAGTAAACAAATCCCCAGAGATTAAGCACCGTTTTTACCTCCATTTTTTTTTTCTTTTATTTTTGGGATGAGATATGTGTCAATCGAATGTGTGGCAGCCAGCGAACAAAAACAAAAACATTTTGCAGCAGACAAACCTGCTGCTGGCGCTGGGAAATTGTTTGTGCTTTGGCATTTGGCTTAAAAATATTGCAAGAAATGTAAACAGGAACAGAGCCTGTTGCTGTTGGCTGTTGCCTGGTACCATGACACATTTACCAACATTTCGCGAATGACAAATCTGGCAAGGCATTCGGTGCCCACCTGTTGTTTTTGTTGTTATTGTTGGGGCAGAGTTGGAAAAGCAAACAAACAGCGCCGCCGGGGCTCTCTGTTTCGTGCCTCGTGCCGCGTGCCTCATGTCTCGTTGCTGCCTGCCTTTTTTTTTTGCCATCAAAGCTGAAATCAAAAGCTTCAAAAGCCAAGAAATGTTACAACGAGAAGGAAATGCTCTCTTAGCGTAATATTATTAATTTCTTGCAAATCAAGTAAGCTATCAGTTTCTTAACAGAAAACATCATTACAAAACAAAATTTAGTTCGCCACAAAAATACCAAATTAAATCACTAGCTCAGATATATCGAAAGAAAATAAAATTATTTCTTAACAAGTTAAGAAAAATGGTGCGCAGACGGCGATCTAAGAGAACAAGGAGGTCCGGCGATTTGGATCCATTGAGGGAATTCCTAGAACCCTACCTGCTCGATGATCCTGAACTCCACGAATTGCTGCCGGACATCCTGCGAATGCTACATGAGATTCCCGATGGAGCTTAATAATTATGTTCCTTCAAATTTGGTAATATATTAGATATAATTATAATTGTAGTTGTCCCGATGCAAACATTGCAATATTTTCGTGCAGCTTTTCCCGTTTTATAGAGTACACTTAAAACTACTTTCGATGTCGCCATTAGCAGACTTTTCTTGGTTTGGAAAATTTTTTGTGCAGTTGGAGGAGCAGCGGGACGACGGTGGCAGCCTGGCTGGAAGGTTATATAATAACAGGCCACAGTCGATGCGATGGAGAGAAGCTACCCGGAGTGGGACGCCACTGCCACTGCATCTACGTCTTTGGGTGCAATCAACCTGAAATTGGAATGCCAATCGATTGGAATTCGTTACCAAATATTGATGACAGTAATAGCCCAAGGAGCTTGCCACCGAGTTCGCCAGTTCGCCAGTTCGCCAAGCTTTTTCTGAGCGTTAGGAATCACTTTACATAATAGCCCCGTCGGCCCGGCTGCTTAACGCCCGAGAGAAGCCACCGAATCCGCCAATAAAATCTGCGAAACTACCACGTTACGCAGACTGCCAAGTTGGGCGATAAAAAAGGAGAGAGAGAGAAACGCCCCTCCAATTGCGACTTGTTGCCGCCGCCGTTGGCCTAATTATAGTTGTTGGCCAAATGCCGATGTCAGCCCGTAGACTGGATGCTGTTGGCGTGGGCGAGGGCGTGGGCGTGCCCGATATTCAGGCGCCACAATTAAGATTTGATTTCAAAGCGCCACCTTTCACAGGAATGGCTAACTGGCTGTCTGGTGTCTTCCTCAACCACAGTGTTCTCCGATTTTACTTTTGAGTTAATAAAAATGAAAATCATGTGTGGGCTAGTCGCAGAACAAAAAGACCTTGACTTCTAAAAATAAATCATGAAAAGGGCAGCTTATCTGGGAGAGCTCAAATTTTAACTGCAGAGGATGTACAAAGGTTGTAAAAAGATAAGGTTAAGATATATTTAATGCTTCTAGGATTTTAATTATGTGAGAAAGCTTGCCTTTGACTGAACTTGCCATTTGGCTACTTAAGGATGAGATAATTGAACTTTAAATGAGAATATAAATAAACATTTTTGAGAATTAAATATACGGCTGAAAAACAGTCTAAAGTTTTCCTAAACCTTGATAGTTATGTTTGGTTCTGTATTGCTACCAAAATTAATAACACACTTTAACCTATTCGGTATTAAATTCTCTCTAAAATTTTAATGCACATAGTAAATTTAAATGTTAAAGCCATTAGTTGCTCTCAGGCGTCAAGCCTTGAAAGGTTTCCTCCTGACTTCTGGGGTCAGCAAATATCAAGCGCTGGTTCCCCCGGAACAATTGACGACTGGTTAAAGGGTCGTTAAAGTGTTAGCACAACCATTGAGTGTCTCCCCGCCCGTTAAACCCGATTCCGGGAGTCAAGTCAACTGCGGCAATTAAGCCACTTCATATACAAACAAACACAAACATGTCTCTTAAGCCATCGTAAGATGATATGCAAATGAGATGGACGGCCGGAAAGTGTGTCAACTGTAAAGCAAACATCAACAGAAGCCGCAAAAATCCTTATGGCAAGGCCACAAACAAGAAGATGAGGCCAATGGGAGCAGTGTCTGGTACTGGGACTTAACCCCTTGTCCCTGGGCACTTAAAAACTTACGACTCTCGTTCAACAGCGATTTTCAGTGTCACGCTGCGATGCGGGATAAACCAAAAAAGCAAAGCGAAAAAATTACAACAATTCCGATGCAGCAGCCAAACAAATTACAAAAGAAAATATAAAATAAATCGCGCCTTATGACCTTGAGATTGGTGGCGTTAACCCATTACGAAAAATGTGTTATTTTCGACAATTAGAAAAAAGAAAAATAAAAATAAGGAGAAAATAAACATAGATACAAAATATATCATATATTTTCTAAAATTTCGTTTTAGTTAAAAAAGAAAAAAAAAATATTAAAATTAAATAATATTTATTGGGTTAATCTGCCACTGCTCACTGGCATTGCCACGCTTTGCCGCCGTACTCATGGTTTTTGGCAATTTTCCCCCAGCCCAAAAACGTACGAAATGTTGCAAGAATCTCAGCGTAGCCAAACTAAAAAAATAAGAGCTCCAGATAATTGCAGTCGTAACAATCCGAGCGAGATTATAACGAAAAGCACAGCAGCACAACAACACAATTACCGATGCCGGACAGGCATGCAGGCAAAAGAAGTGGATGGCCCTGCCCCTCAGGTGATTGCATGTGGCACGTGTTCATGACATTCCTCCCAGTCCAAGTCCGATGGTCATGCGGCACTCGGAGGCACTTTTAATGGCATTGCGACCCAATTGCAGTCGCCTTGGGAGTGCAGATCACATACTATGTGATCATTTTTAATCGCTTACCGATGCAATTCGATTTGTAATTGTAAAAAAAATCTATAGATTCTTAAATAAAATTTAATAGTTAACGCCATAACATTAATATCATTCTCACAGGAATTATTAATTATTAATAATTATAACAACTATTATTTATTATTTACTTTTTCCAATTAAAATGGTTCTCTTAAGCATTTAACATTTGTTACTTAATTTTAGAATTACGTTCTCTTTAAAATTTTCTGCCAAGACGATACCACTTTTTTCTTACTTTAAAATCTTAAAAAATTCACCTCGAATCCATAAATAATAAAGTTGGCCGGTAAACATTATTATTTAGGGCTTTATCAAGGTCATTTTTCTTCGCTTCTCGCTTCTGCGAAGCTGCCTTACCCTCCACTTCCAGTGTTAATTTTTTGTTGCCCCCAGTTTTTTGCTCACCGTGGATGTGGCAAGAATGCATGTAAAAATGGTTATTGAATTTATGATTAATGTATGTGCGCATTGTTGTCATTGAGGAGCCCACAAATTGGCCCGGCCAAGGCCAACCAGTGCGGCAAGAAATCCAAGAAACCCCGAGATAAACGGGAAGAGATATCATTGCTACTGCTGCCAAAGCAGCTGCGGTGGGAACAGAAAAACTAAAGAAATAAAGACAAGGCCCAGTAATAGTGACAACACCGGCTGGCAGGCAGGCAGTAGTGGAATAATCCCAAGATGCAGATAGCCTGAAATGAGATATAAACAAAACAAATGACGGGCAATCACAACAAATCGCGCAATGAGCGATGCCATGGGAGGGGTGGAGTGTTAGTGGCTGCTCCCGCCTTCAGCCAGGCGCGGCACAAAGCAAAATTGTGTGTGTGTGTGTGTAATTCTCCACCTGCATTTTAATTTGGCCAAATGCAGACGTAACCCGACGCCAGGCCAAATATTTCGACAGCCCGGGCCGGGATGGGGATGGGGGCTTCAATTGCAATTACCTTGGCGTCGCACCGAAGCACGCAACCGAACCGAGCCAGTGTATGGGACGACGTTCGGGACGTGAACGTGCCAAGTGCTCCTCCGCCTAACGGCTAAACGGATCGAACCTAGAGACAAGCCGACTCCAACCATCTCGGTGAAGGAAAGCGAAACGATACGAATCGAAACGAAAGACTTAGGCAAAAAACTTGCTCGGCACGCGCCAAACTTTGTGCGCCAGAGGGGCGGGCTGGTGCGGCAGAGACAGGTTGCATCGGGGGCGTCGAACATGTCGGCTCGATCAGCTGACTAATCTGGGCAAGTTGAGCTAGGTCGGCAAATGTTTACACAGGAAGAAATAGGTTTATTTAAATGGTATTAAGTGTTCACCAAATATAATGCTTGTATCTAGGTATGTTTTTAGATCAGGGAACACGTGGAGGGCACGACTTTTTAAGTATCGAATCGGCAAATGCGATTATCCAGATCGAATAAGTTAGAGTATAAGATGACAAATTCGAATGTGGCCTAGTTTTCAATTAGATACAATCAGCTTATTAAAAAACTATCGTCAATCAATATAACTTATTTAATTAATCTTTTAGTTTACTATAATTTTAATTTGTTGTATTTGTTTTAAGTTAAGTATTTTGACTTAATGTAGCCTTTTATTCTCCGTGTACCTTAATTGCCTAGCCGTAGAAATGCCAGTTAAACGTCCGTTTTATATTGAGTTTTATATTAAATCAGCACTTTGGGAGCCTCAGCTATTTCCCATCCACAAGCACGCGATCCACAGTCCAACAAGTTGGCCCCAAGCCACCGATCGTGGCTGCAACTCGGGCCTAGCTAAGCTCTCGGAACATCGAGTCTCGGTCAGTCGAGTGTCGAAGCTCAAGCCAGACGGTTGCCAATGCAGATTGTTCGCCGCGCCAGACCCCAAGATCCCCAAGAAAGTGTCACTCGCCGTGAGAAGTAGCCCCAACACGTAGACCCGGCCCAAGGATAATTCTGTTTCAATACAATCGGATTCAATCTGATCCAAGCCGAGTGCCAAGACCCCCGACACGTAACGTGCGACGAGTGTGACGAAAGTATAGAAAGAGAGGCGAAGATAGTGACGACGTAACCGTTACGCCCAAGTGCAGGCCACCGCCGCTGCATTTGCCAATTTGCCCCATTTTGTGTGTCCGACTGAGCGTGAGTCGTCAGGGGAGTGAGTGTGCCGGTTCCCAGTGCCACACAGTGTGTGTGCGAGTGTTTTGAGTGCTTCGATCTGATTCCTTTCGATGCGGCCCACCGTCGAGGACCGGGGTCGTCTGCTGATGACCCTGCTGCTGCACTGCCTGGTGGCCATGCAGGTGTGCGGCCGGGCAGGTGCCTTCACGCTGCTATCGCCCTTCAGCTACACCTCGCTGAGCTTCAAGAACCTTCTCAACTCGGTGCTACTGTCAAGCAATGCCAACCTGGCAGGCGGTGGACGCAACCTTAAGTCGGATGTCCTCGAAGATGCCTCACTAATTACGGTGAGATTGAGTAAAAAGAAATCCATAAAAAATACATAAACATAAGCCAGATATTTATAGGGGTCGAAGTATCCAAATTAAATCTTAGAAATTAAAAACCGAGGCTTGTGAACCCAACATCACCTTTTATATACCAAGAAGTCCCCCAAGTCGGTCAAAGATTTCCGCTTGACTTCTCCTTTGGCATTCACATAAGTTTTCCTCACAGTTTTTACTTTATTTTTCTTGGATTTTTCGTTTTGTTATTGTTACTGTTTTCTTGACGGCACAATCGCGCTTAGTTCTGGTATTTATTTTTGTTGAATTCTTTTTTGTGTGTCAAATGAATTTACACTTTTCACTAGGCGACGTGGAAAGAAAGTTACCGTTCTGAGAGGGTTCGTTGACCAACAACCATTAAGCGGTTTATTTGAGCAACCTACGGAGGGCAATGGTCACCTGTCGTGATCAACTGCAGTTGGAATTGCACCGACCGACTTCCCTTTGTTTGGTAAGCGGAGAGAGAGAGGGAGTGTGGTCGTAACTCGTGAAAATTTCGTTGCCTTTTATGGCGTTAATCATGTCTAACTTCGGCTAGTGAGTTAACTCGCGTACGTAACAGCTGGATTAATTTCTTAAGCTGCAGCTAATTAAAAGATTTATGAGCTTGCATTGCTGGTTAAATAACACTTAGGCGGTGTTTGGGGCTTATGGCTTTATCTTAGGCAAAGAACCATCAAAACTGCAATCTTTGCTGGATACCCGGTAATTCCAAGCGTCAGAGAAATCCATACAGGTTTTCGTATTCATTTGTTTATTGCTTTCAAGCCCCCACTTACAGCCAAACAAAAGCCTGGGCTTAGCCTTCGATGGAATATGGATCGGATACGAAATAAGCATTTTATTTCAACCAAAGTTGGCCGAAAGCGATCGCTTTTTTAGAATTGATGGCCCCATTCGTTGTGGCAGGGTGGCCTTGAGCCCATTTACAACGCTAGCTTACGTGCCCAGCAATTAGATCAACATTTTCATTAGGCTTACAAAAGCACTTGCTGTTTTTCCTGATTTTTCCCAAAGGCCAGAAAATTTGCATTTTACTTAAATGTCAGAAAGTTGTTTTGCCACAGTAACTTATGAGACTGAACAACAGTAATCAAATAAAGCTGTGGATTACCCAATAGTTTAGCCATTTTTTTCGGGGAGAGGTCAACAAACAGAAGAAGTGAAAATAAGCCGAGCCAATAAAGCCGAGCTGAGCTAACTGGTGGTAAAAAGTTATTAACATGTGAGCAACTACACATTGGCGACGTAACGTAACGTATTTATGCGATTTACGTGATTCGCTACATTGCGCAGACCCAGAAACTAATAAAGGGTAAAGGGTGAAGAGGTACAGGTAGACTTACCCCTCCTGCCTATTGTCAACTGCTCAAGTGGATCTTATGCAAAGTCACGGCTGGGCTCGAGCGCGTGTCTGCACTGTAACTGTTGCTCTGCTCGGAATAAAACACCAAAAAACCTCTCCGTAATTTCTGCACGTTGCCAAATTGCATAATCGCCGGGCCTGGGAGATGGCCAGATACACAGTTCCACAGATACTATTTCTCGGGGGACACCTTTGACGGTGGCGAACAATAACAAATTGAAATTGTCAACGCTACACAAACATCAACGTGCAATTAGCCTGGCTCCGTCCACGTTCAGCGCTTGACTGACTTTGAAATATGGGTTAGCAGTCGGAGTTGGCTTTTGGCCACCAACCCGTCGTTCGTCCGTCGTTCGTTGTTGTCCTCCCACCAAAATGTCAACGAGGAAGGCCCGCAGGCATCGTCCCGATAATCAGGAAATAACATAGTTACAGCACTTGGCTCGGCGCTACGTTTTCCCCTATTGTTTTTTGCATAAAAGGTTTTGTTTTTGCCTTAATTTGAATTTAAAGATTTCCGCAATGTCTCGCCTGCCAAAGACTGGCAAACTGCTGTTGTTGGGATTGTTTATGTTGAGGTGTTGTAAAAAAAGAAACATAAAAACGAGAGAGATAAAAACGAGAAGAATAGTAAATTTAAGAATTTAATTATGCAATTAATATTTAGTGTTTGTATTAAAATCTGTTATTGCCCTCAAAATCTTCTTAATGGTTTCATTTAAAAACAAATCAATCACCCAGGCAATTATTCAAATTTAATATGAAATATGTTTTTCTTTTGCTTACCGTTTTATTGAATTCTGGCAACCCTAATCGATTAATCTAATTTGCATAATTTGTTCAAGTCTCTGCTCCACTTGATCAGCATCTCAATCGAAAAGTTCAAATGTGATTAACCTCTTAGATTTTAATGCCATTAAAACGATGTCAGTCGGCGGTATATAGTAAGCCAGCGGCCCAGTAAATGCAGCCGAAGAAGACCTCACCACGAATAAGGGGAGAGGAGCGGAGAACGGATGGATGGATGAAGAAAAACCAGTTGGGGTCGACGATGCGATGACATCGAGACGCCTCGAACGGCAATCATTATAATGAGTGGAGTGTGATAAAAGCGAAGTCAATATCAAGGTCAGTTACAAAATGAACGATGGTCTCAAAGTTGGATATATCGACATAGAGCCTCATCCATCCATCCACCCGTCCGTCGGGCTCGGTTTCGGGCACCTCCAAAGGTAAATCCGCTGACAAGCTCACCTCAAGTTCGAGCATCAAAAGTGTTTTATGCAAATGATTCGAAAAAAGGCGCGCCGACAGCAACAGCAGCCCCTCCAAGCGTTGACACCAAAAAATTTGCATTGACTTTACAAAGCAAACGAAAACATGGAAGACCATGTCCCATGCTCCCATGCAACACTGGATGTACAGTAGCTATCGCTTACACTAAATCACATCATAAAGTGTAATAAATAGGGGAGATATATGATACATTATTGACTTTACTTCATTGGTTTTGTGGATATTATCACCACAGTTGAACAGTTTGTGCGCTATATTGATTTATATAGAAGTGGCAACTTTCTTTTTCTTAAATATACCAAAAATATTAATAACTAAAGAGTATATTGCATATTTATAAGATGTGCCACAGTATTAAACTTCAAGCAGTAATATCGGCAGAATATATCGATATTGTATTGATATTTCATGTTAAAGTCGTTATATTAATCTATTTTTTTAAAGCTATATTTGATTTATATATCAAACTAATTTAATCGAGGGAAAAACAACAAAATATTTAACCTTTTTGTGATATTTTCGATAATAATAATACGTTAACGTTTGTGATAATAATTCATATTTATAGTTTTGTTGTATATTTAAATTATATAAAAAAAATTTCTGGGGTTGTTTTACCCTACGTTCCTTCTAGGCAGTATCCACTTTACACGAAACATTGCCAATTAGCGTGGACACAAACAGGAGACAGGCAAACACACGAAAAATTAGTGGGTCATGATGAGCGATATGATAATCGCGCCTCAAGACTGCTTTATAGGTGCTAATAAAGATTTGGCGGCTTTTTCGACCCAAAGCGAACGCATAACTTCAGTTAGCGAAACAGTAAAAATATGAATAAAGAAACCGAGATAGAAATAAATGAGATACAATCCATTTTCGCATTAGCCCAGGTCGAAAAATCAGTGTAGTTGAACATTTACTTTTTCTACCTCTCGCTGGCTGGCTTGCTCTCCTCTCCCCACCCTTTTATTTATTTAATTATAGTTTTTCCAACATTTGCGCGCATTGTTTGCAGCCGGCAATTTATTTGATTTATTCACTCTGCCGAAGCTTTGTATTTAAATTGGCGTTAAAACAAACAATTCAAATATTTGTGCAATATTTGTTGGTCCAGCATGTGCTTTTTGTCTTTATATTAGTTTATTCAACAAATGAGTTTATTTAGGTTTTCTACATGATTGCCCCTGCTGAATCGAATAAAATCTTAAAATAATCAATCAAAATATGCATAACAGAGGCATTATTTGAAGCAACATTCCATTATATGCTCATTTGTATTTTTAAGCCAGGAGACTAATGTATTCAAAGGTATCAGAACAATAAAATAAATATCTGTGCAATTTGTGTGTCTTAACTATGGCTATCTTTATTGTCTGGAGATAAATATTGCTGAATTTTTTATTATTGGACATTAGTTCATCTACGTGAATTTCCAAACTTTTTCGAGATTGGCCAACATGGTCGAGGCGGGCGGGAAAATCCAGGTGCCGGCCCGCACTTTGTTGCATTTTGCGCGTCTTTGCAACGCCTTCCTTTCCAGCTCTTTGCAAATATTGGCCTGGCGGCCAGTTGTGTTTCGCAAAAATGTGTGTCAAGCCAAGGAAAACAAAAACTTCACCGAGTAGCATCGCCAGCGGCATCGGCATCTCCACCAGCTGTTGCAACTTTTCGGGGCTTGGCAAAGTCACTTTCTGCGCCGGCTTCTTCGCACCTCGTTCGCTCGGTCGTTCATTCATTCTTTTTCAGCAGCGTCGAACAAAGAAATTACGCAAGACCAAAGCAGGCAAGGAAATTGCCAAAAAAAAAAATATATACATTCAAGTAAATAAAAACAAACCAAATTTATGCTCAAACATTTGGCAAAAATCGGCCGAAAACAGAGCAGGAAAAAAGACTTGACTGCCTTACTTTGCGTACCACTTCCTCGTGTTGTCCAACCAGCCGGCAAAGTCAGTTGGCCAATTGCAGTGTTTGTATTATTTTTGTGTTTTTTTCTTTTCGGGCCATTCGCTGCCAAGGTTAATTAAAATGCCAGCCAGCAGCTCCCAGAGGGTCTCTTTCGGCGTTTGTTTATTTTGTTTGTAAGTTTAAGTAATCGCGTGTTTATAACTTAACTTCTGCAATTGTGTTATGAGTTTTCCGTTTTTTTTTTTTCGGGCACCCACTACCCCAGCGGGGCTTTACATAACGAACTTATCAAAAGTATCACGGATTTCTGTTAAAACCTATAAGCAGGAAGAAAAGTATGCTGTCATACAGTGCGTATGCGTGATACGTGACTGGGTTAAACTATGGCGATGTACTTATAAGGGTTGCCGCGTGGACTTTTGCGTCACCTGTAGTTCCCATTAAGCGGCTTCCAATGATCTATAGTACATAGTTGTCAGCTGTGTCAATAAACAAATTCCATAAGGTTCTTGACTATTATTTTATAAGCTTTCTCTCTCTGTCTCTCGGGAGATATAGAATAATTCCATTATTCAGTGCCAAGCCGGGCGCACAAGCAATTTGCTCTCAGCCCTCCTGGACCGCAGCAGCTTGACGACTGGCAACTTTATTAACTTGTTGATGCCACAAATTAAAATTCATTAGTACAAAATGACTGTGGTTAAGGCCAGACGGAAGGCCTCCTCCTTGACGATGTCGCCCCAGTGGAGGGATTCCCAGCGTTTTTCACAGGTTTTTGCTCTACTTCAGACCATCTTCCTCCCATCTGAACTATGCAAATTGAAAGAGCTGTGAGAGCAGGTGGAAAAAAAATAAACCTCGACCAAGGCAACTCAATTTCACACTGCCATGATTTGCACTTCTAACACCTTTCTCTCCTCTCTCTCACCGCTGGATTTCTTTCCGGTTTTTCCTGCCTTCGTATAGCCCAAATTAATACGCAAATACGGATACCCATCGGAGACGCACACGGTGGTGACAAAGGATGGCTACATCCTGGAAATGCATCGCATTCCCAAAAAGGGAGCCCAGCCAGTGCTCCTGATGCATGGAATCCTCGATACCTCAGCGACGTGGGTGCTGATGGGTCCCAAGTCTGGATTGGGTGAGTCTCTTAAGATTTTGTAATAATTAAAAGTATATAAAAGACTGACCAGAAAGGTTTTGTATAAAATATAAATTTTAAAAACTTCTTTCCAGGCTATATGCTTTCCGATCTCGGCTATGACGTTTGGATGGGCAATTCCCGGGGCAATCGCTACTCGAAGAACCACACCAGCCTAAACAGTGACTACCAGGAGTTTTGGGACTTCACCTTCCACGAGATGGGCAAGTACGACCTGCCAGCGAATATCGACTATATCCTGAGCAACACGGGCTACGAGCAGGTGCACTACATCGGCCACTCGCAGGGCACGGCCATCTTCTGGGTCCTGTGCTCCGAGCAGCCGGCCTACACCCAGAAGATCACCTCAATGCACGCTTTGGCCCCCATTGCCTACATCCATGACATGAAGAGTCCCCTGTTTCGCACCCTTGTGTTGTTCCTCGACTTCCTCACGGTGAGCGTCCTTTTGCATTTTGTATTTTCCATTTGCAATCCATGAGCCCCGTTTTCGTTGTTGCAGGCGGCCACACGAATGCTGCGCATCACGGAATTCATGCCCAACACGAAATTCCTAGTGGACCACAGCCAGGTTGTGTGCCACGACAACGCCATGACGCAGGATGTCTGCTCCAATATCCTGTTTTTGGTCGCCGGCTACAATTCTGAACAGCTGAACAAAGTAAGAGAGAGTGCATTGGGAAAAGAAATTGGTGGAAAAGGAAGGATATGTTGCATATCGAAAATATCCTTACTTTCAACAAATATCGATTCAAAAAACATTTTGTTGCTATCATAATATTAGTTTAGCGTTTTGATGAAGAGAATGTAGGGGTTTCGTTTAATATTGAAGGACACATTCGAAAGCTCTCCTTTTTAATTCAAATAAATGTTTCTGACAACATTTTTCCCTCTGTATTGTATGTCAGCCTAGGAATAAGGGAAAAGGGTGGCTGGAATTGGATTTTCGTTGTGTTTTGGCCACGATTTGGCGTGACTTGCAGGCACGCCGAGAGCCATCGATTTGCGGTTTGGGGAAGCCCTGTCCTCGGGCTGTCCCTTTGATTGTCTTCATTAAGTTGGCACTTAATTAACCCGCCTCAGCTCGTTTTCAGTTGAGATTGCACTTCGACATGTGGCTCCCCATTGCAAAGTTTTAAAATTAAACGAAACCCAAAATACCTAAAATTCCATGCTGTTTGCCACAATGCAAATTTAGTAGCAGTAATGCGGGGCCGCAATTATCGATGGTTTGGAGGTAATTCCCAGCACACACTATCTTAATACCCGGGCCTGCCACGGTGTTTGCATTAAATGAGCTCAGCGCCCTGGCAAAACTTTGGCTGATAATCGACCGCAAGTTAAACACCCGCAGATTCAAAATTATGGCCCACAAAGTGCGGCTTAAATTACTCGAACCACATGCAACTTCGACCCCTGAACCGACCTGCTGGCCGGTATCTGGCATTGAAAGGGTGTCATTATCCATTATGTCAACGGGCGCTAAGAGTGGGCGTGGGATTGTCTTCGTGTTGTCCTCGCCGGCGATGTTTGAAATTGGCATAATTAACCGGCACAAATGCTTGGATGCCCTGGATGCCGGGTTGCCGGGAGAGCTTGGCTGCCAGAAATGGCCGACAACGAGCGACAATGCATGCAAATTAGGCGCGATTCTGTAACCCAACATGGACTCCACCACCTCTCCCTTGATCAGTAATTTAGCTCGATATAGCCATGTTGCCCCAACATGAAACACGGTTCAGTGTTGTTACATTGTGTCCGAAACAGGTGTACGAGGCGAAATTGTTGGCCAGGCACTGGGGAAAATAATTGACCAAATAGGAGACAAAATCAGTTCATAAATCAGGGTTTCTTTTATAATTTTTTAGTAATTAATATTTAATCAATAATATAATTATTTTTAGACCATGCTGCCCGTAATGCTGAGCCACACCCCCTCGGGGGCATCTATCAAGCAGCTGGAGCACTTTGGCCAGCTGATGAAGTCAGGACACTTCCAGAAGTTCGACCGCGGCTACCTGCGCAACCAGCTGGAATACAACCGGATGACCCCACCCGACTATGACCTCTCCCGGGTTAAGGTTCCCGTGGCCCTGTACTACTCTGTAAACGATTTACTGGTGTCCACCACCGGTGTGGATCGATTGGCCCGAGAGCTGCCCAACGTGATCGACAAGTACCTGGTGCCCATGGAGCGCTTCAATCACTTGGACTTCCTCTGGGCCATCGATGTGAAGCCGCTGGTTTACAATCGCCTTGTGCGCAATGTACGCCGCGTGGAGAATCATCGGGCCAAGTTGACGGCCAATCTGGCCAGCTATTTGGCCATGCAACTGCAGCGGCAGCATCTTCGTCAACAGATGATGGAGCAGCAGAAGATGGACAGCATCCTGCCGCCTAATGTGCACTTGCCGCATGGATTGGCCACTAACACTTTGCCTCCCGCCATGCCGCCGCCTACAGTTATGCCACAGACCACAGATGAGCCAGATGACAAGGATCAGGTCCTGAGCACGGCCAGCAGCAGCCCAGCCACGGAGGTGCCAACGGAGGCGTGACTTTGACCCAGCCCTTTTCGTTCCAATTTCATATGACTGTGATGACATTTTTAACAATTTACCGATCGCAGCATCGCCAGGTCTTCCCATCGAAGGAGCAGGGAGGGAGGGCCTTCGGGTCAGGTGCAATCACTCAGGCGCATTCCATTCCCATGCATCCAAGCATCCATCCTTACACACACACAGAGCCGCTCTTTTTCCACCAGAATTATTTGATTCGATTTCTGTGCTACTTTTAACACTTTAATTTATGTGTACAAATTTACGAGTAATTATAACCATAATTACGTTTATTTTTAATAAAAGAGATATGTTAAGAACACTTTGAAATGGTTTGTTTTGTACTATTTATGGCTTTGGTATAGAAACTCTACATACACATCCGTGGAAATTGGGCAAGTTTTAAGGGAATAAGATCTGCGTCTTCCTTCTTTTACAAATATATTTCTAAGCCTAATAATTTTCTTTGAAACGTTATTTATACTTTACTTATTTTTAATTTCAATTCAAGTATTGTATTTAAACTTCATATTATTTTCTTCTGTTCACATTATTTATTCGACATGAAATCTACATTTCGTGTTATACTGCCAGCACTGTGAAGTATGCAACATTTGTGGGGTTTTTTCATCTTTTGCGTCCACTTGCATGCTATAACTTATATCGATTTAATCGATTTTAAATATGAAAATAATTAAAAAGCAAATACAAATTTTCCAGTTGGGAAAGCACAGTCGAAACACTCGACTCCAGACCTCAGAAATCACCAAAAAGCAGTGGGTCCTGTGAGGACGTATTGAGAGAAAAGCTGGAAGCAGGCAACAAACAGGACCAACGCTTAATTGCGACTTAAAACGCAACTCATTTCGACAGGCAGCGCGCGAAACTTTATCCTAGTCGCAGCAGGAGTCCCGGCCACAGGACCACGACCTATGTTGCACTGAAGATATTTTATTATAAATATAATTATCAAATTTACTTCCAAATTACATTTATAAAGGAAGTTTTCCCCTGAGAATAGGGCATATTTCGATAAAAATTAATGTATTTATTTTAGCTTAGCTGTAAATACAATTTTTCTTAAATACAAATTGAATTTTTGCAGTGCCCGGTTCGAATCCCGGACTGGAAATGTCGGAGAGAGCCTGCGGAACCCAGTTGTGCACTTGCAGCGACAACTTTAAGCCGCCTTCCCAATGAATTGCCTTCATTTGTCGTCGTTTGGCGTCTGGCGACCGGAGACCCGCGACCGTCGACCATCCAGGAGCCAAAGAAAACGCAACGTCTGTGACTGTAGGCAAACTTACCGCGCGCACTGTTGCTGAATAAACAGCCAAACACAAACACAGTGGGTGACAGCCGCAGAATGGGATTAAGGCAAGGCGGCGGCGGTGGCTACGACGAAGCCAGCATAAAAGTCGCAACTTTCAGGTGATATTACCTCTGGGCTGAATGACGACTGCTGCCGGCAGTCCGAAGGGAAATGAAAAATGCAGTTCCTGTCGGTGGTCTGACTTGTTGTCAGCGACTAATGTCGAATTGCATCCGTTGCGAATAAACAAAACTGAAGGAATGAGGCTTTAAGACGAACTACCTTTTCTTTTTTTTTTAAACTTTATGGTAAAAAATGACATTATACTGAATGTGAAACTTTTTGAAGTGAATATAACTATTGCAGTTATTTATTGAAGAATTTAAAATGATAATTAAATCTTCAGAAGCATAAATTCTGCTTAACCATGAAAGTTTTAGGTGGTATCCCCTGTAGTGTTATATAAACCATACGCCAGGTTGGCCTTATTTCATTGTTTATTCTTGCTGTCGATACCGGTGGAAAAAAAGGAAACAGAGTTAGAATTAAAATACAAAAACACCAACGGCGAAACAAACATGCAGCCACAGATGCAGGAGCACAACTGACACAAATTCAACTTTAATTAAAGTTTCGCCAGAGGATGCGTTGCCAGCGAGGAAAAGGACGAGAAATAGTTGGCGAGGAGCACCTCCAGTGAGCTAGCAGAGAACCCACATGTTTACACATTGCTTTTAACTAACTTTGACAGACTCCCAGGACTCGCCTCCCAGCTGCTCCGCTGAGCTGTCATTTTTTGCCATCCTTTTGCTTTCTGCTCTTCTTCATTTGCCTTTATATTTAGTACGAACAAGTGATTTGTTAGAGCCCCTCCCACAATGTCCGCCTTCTTTGAGCCTTCGCCTTGCCACCGCCTGTTTCTTTTCCTCGTGTAAACAAGACATTAAGTACAACAAAATAATTAAAGTCAATTAGTGGCTCTTGCCTCGTGCAACTACTAACATTTTGTATCTCTGGCTATCTTCCTCTTACTCGTACATGCCCTGCCTAAGCTCTTAGCCAAGTTGGCTTTTGGCTCTCAGTTGTTGTTGATTTAGTTTTGGCTTATAATGGCATTGTGGGGCTCATTCAGTGGCTGTCATTAGCGTCATATAGATGCAGACACACACAAGCTCAGAGAGCAGAGCCACATCATAATTTATTAAATCAACTTGTTCTAGTTACTGGCCTCAACTTGAGCCAATTTTTGCCGAAGTTATCTTAGCTTCAATTAAAGATACTTGTTAGGCAAGAGAAGCATACATTTTGTGGTACTCTTTAAGGCAGTAAATTATCATATTTCGCATTTAACTAAGCCTTATAAAACATTAAATTATGTAATAATTCTGACTATCTAACAGTGTGAGCTTCAAGGCTTAAAATTATAAAAGATAAATATAAACAGGACAAAAAAAAAGGGAAACTGCTGAGCTTAATTGCATTAACCACTGTCATAACAATGACCAACAATTAAGTGAAGCCTTTTAATTAAGGATTAATAAATGAATACATACATATTCCTGATATCTCTGATATTTCGATTCGTTCTCTGATTCGATAATTGAATTCTCAGCAAAGGCAAAAGAACAATGCAGAGCTATTCATTTGAATTGCATTCCATAATAATATTTTTTAATACATTCGAAAAGCTCCTGTCTATTGTTTCGTTCTGCGAACAATGACGGCTGCAATTGAAATTTAAAAACAAACAGAGTTACAGAGTTTCGAGTTCCTTTAAACTGAAGAGCCATTCGAAACTCCACTGACTCTCTTGCCGGAGAATCAACTTTGATTACAAAATAATGAGCTTAAAACATTGCTGGCAGCTACCACCCCAAATTGATTGATTTTGAAGGGGACCACCACTTCCTCTCCGCTTTCTGCATTCCCAATTGAAGAAATTTAGAAATAAACATTAGCATCGAGAGAGGGCCGTAATCGTTAAGCAATAAAGTGCCACGCCCTCCGGACAAATTGCTGCCAATGGGCGACACTTCAAAGTCCTTGAGGGGGCAAGTCCTTCGATGTTGGCAAATTACATTTGGTAAGGAAGCGAATTTGCATGCGAAATGTTGCCCTAATGATTTTCCGAAGCATTAAAATCAACGGAGCCAGCAGAGCCAAATGTGATGAGAGCTTACTTCGCTCGGCATTTAAATTACATTTATGCCTGGCTCGGCCCAACTTTGATTCTAACGATAGCAGGAAGAAGCACTTTAATAATAATGATTTCAAGTCATTTCAAGTCCTGCTGCCCCTGCCTAATGACTTCTCCTTCGCTGGCCACAGGGCGTATGATTAATACTTTGTTTACACTTGAAGTAGCCCCGACGCCGACGTCGAGCTAAATTGAATTCTCAATTCATCACCTTCCCACACAGCAGCAGCAGCCTTCCTTCGAATTTTGCATAAATATTTCAGCCAGCCAGCCAGCTCTCCATCATCAGTTTAACAAACTAATTTGCTTGCCAAAAAGACTTTCGTTGAGAGCGTTTTATAAGTCATATTTACGTTGGCCGCCTGCCAAGTGGCCTTTGTGTCCGGCATTTTGACGGCAGGAGCTCCATTTAAGTGAGTGCCAGGAGTAGCAGCCTCTCGGCTACGGGTCCCCTCTCTAATGATGTTATTGAAGTTGATTGAAGGTGTCCGAGGCAGGACTCGAGGTCGCAACAAAAACCAATCATTAGATAAATCATA
Organism: Drosophila kanapiae; assembly: GCA_008042475.1. Lineage (NCBI taxonomy): Eukaryota > Metazoa > Arthropoda > Insecta > Diptera > Drosophilidae > Drosophila > Drosophila kanapiae. The sequence goes on from VNJM01002575.1 coordinate 254,940, forward strand.
TATAGCCTGCGCCACGCCCCCGACCACAGTCAGGGTCATTTAATGATTTCACAGCTGAATATTTCCGCTGAACTAGGCAGAAAGCTGGAACTTAGAAGTACAGTGGGACTTCCATGAAACAAGTCCTAAGAAGTTGAGGGAAAAAAAGGTCTAGTTGAATATCAACCTAAATTCAATAACATTTTTCGGATATTGAACATAAAATCTGTATTTTTTGTCGATGTATTAAATCGGACTTCTCCTCTCGATATATCCCGAGTTCAAACTGTTAATAAGTCGACCTATCGAGCACCCACTGCCCCACAATAGAGCCCAGTTCATTGTTATTGCCCATCGTAGTTGTCAGTTGTGGTAGTTATGGTCGTTATGGCCTCTCAGTGCTGGTGATGGCAAGATGTTAAGATTCCCGGCCACGTCCCGAAGACATTTTGTGTTGAGTTGACAGAAAACTTGTCCTTATGGTCAACCATATTTATGTTGTTGTTCAAGTTTGTCGCTAAACGAGAGTTTTGTGGTCGCTTTTCTGGCTCGATAAGAACTAATTATGAAAGTTCTTACGCAATTTGCTCTCAGTGAGAACCCAAGCGAATCAATTTTGAGGGAATTTATGCGCCTAATAGATATTGCCACCGGAAAGATAAGAGGAATGCGATGAAATACATTAAAATTTCAAATGAAATTGGTTGGCGAACATCGGACAACAGCATTGAATATCATACACAATGCCTGCTGCTCTGGAATTCCGCCACAAAAGCTGACTCATGTCCAAGTGTATAAAAAGCCCCAACTTATGGGGTAAGTTTGCTTCTACGGAAAATGTCAAACACTCACAAAATTAAGCAAGTTAGCATCAGTGACAAAGAAATGGTTTAAGGTCATCAACTCGTAGCTTTATTTATTTATGAGACCAATCAAAGCTTTAATTATTAGAGTATTATTTCCATAAATTCCATAAAGTCTACCGGAAATAGAACCGGGGATTAACGCTGCTCTGTGCAATAAATTATTAAACTGGAACTAGAAGTGGAACTATGTTTTAGTAAAGAATAAGATGTTTAAACAGTTTAAGCGTTTACTTAAAATTCAACCACAAATATTATTAGTCAATAAATATTGTTTCACTAATACTTATCCCAGTTTTCTATAAATAAAACTCGTAGAGCTTAGCTTAGCTCAGTTACTTTCTCTCGAAATAGATCAAGCCACCTGAAGTTCTGTAGAAAAAAACTCCCTAGACGAAATCCTACTCGGTGCCAGCGCTGTTCTCAATTTTCTAAATTAATTTCTGGAAAAAGGCCAGTCATGTTTATGTTCACGAGAGGCGTAGAGTTTATTTTCATCAAATACAAAGCTGTTGCATTTCCACTCAATTACAGGAATTACTCAAGCCGCAATCAGACACACTTTCTGGCCAAGACAATGGACCATGTCCCAGAGCGCCAAACTGATTCTGATCGAATTAAGTTAATGTTTAACAGACTCTGACATGAGAGCGTTGAATAACCGCGAATTATGAGAGGCCATCGAGTTGTAACCGACTAATTGCCATACCAGAAAGCCGGTTTGCCGCTCCGGGCCAAAATCAATATCAGAGGTGAGCACAGGTGAGTGCGAGTGTGACGAGTGTGCGTTGAAAGTGAAATTGAACTGGAGAGGGGGAAGTGCCATTTAAAAGATGTTTCTGGGCCAAGTACGCGCCGTCTTACCACCTGTACTTCAGGTGCCATCAAAGCGCCCGAGCTCGAGCCCGAGACCGAAATCGAAATCGAAACCGAGGAGCAGCTGGCGGCTCAGCTGAGCCATCGAGACTCAAGCCCAAAGCCCAGGCCCGGGAACAGTTTTTCATCAAATGCCTTAAAAGCTTGAGCCGGAGCTGCAAACGGTTTAGTTCCTCGCCGCAAACAAAACTAGTCACAACAAACGTGGAGCGGAAGCCAGCAGCGTCGAGTGAACCAGTTAAGATCCCAGCGACATATCCGCTAAAGGTAGAGATACGCTGCAAAAAAAATAAAATAAAATAAGGATAAGGATAATTTTGAGTGATTAAAACTAAAAAAAAATGTGAAAGTGAATGGGCTTAAACTAATGCATGAAAGAATATTCTGAAGATCTAACTTGTGTGATCATATCAATCTACTTTGGGACTTTAGTAAACTAAATTGAACATAACACACTTATTACTACCAATCCCTATTACAAAAGGAACCCAAGAAACCAGGCTTTAATTTAAAACTATAAAAAGAATTCAAGTAAGCTGTAAAATTTCGAAATCCAGCCATAAAATCTTTACCAAGAGTGCTACCTACCACACTCCAAACACAAATTTTCCTGACACTCCTTGTTATCCCCCAAACGAGCCAATATGTATTTTATTGCCAAGTATCGTTTTTAGTGATCGTAAAAAAATAAAAAAAACTATTTTTTTTTATCTGCAGAAATAGAGAGAGAGAGAGAAAATCTACAAAGAGAGGTGGCTGCCCAGAAAGCTTTCCGAGACAGGAGCTAGTTTTGTCGTGAGCCAAAGTGAACGTAGCTCTCGACGAGTGGAAACCACACTCGCGGTTGATTCATTGCCACCGAGCCACTGAACCGCCTCGCATTCCGCGAATACCCGAAAAACAAGAAGTCCGCCGAAAATGCTGCGATCCATAGCCGCCGTACCGCTGTTGCTGCTGCTGATGGCGGTGGCCATAGATGCGAGGGCGACTCTATCGAAAGCCACAACCAAGAAACCATTGGAGGTGAGCACCTACATGACCCTGCCGGAGGGAACCATTACCGTGGGCATCGATTCGGATGTCATACTGACCACTGGTCCAGAGGGCGAAACTTTCACCGAGGCCAGTCCTCTAGAGCTAACAGAGGAGCCGCTGCCCGATTCGGTGATCCAGCAGCTGCAACTGGAGCGAGCCGAGGAACAGCGGTCTCATAAATTCGAGGAGTCGGCGACGGAAGTAGAGGCAGCCACAACTACGGAGCAGCCCAGCTCGACACCCAAAACCTTCAAGTTTGGTGCCCCCAACCTGCCACTGGGCTTCAACACGCCCCTCAAAAATTTCTCTACTCTGAAGCCAGAGTATGTCACCACCGACAAGGCCAGCAGAGAGGACACAACCCAGTACGAGGAGCTCACGACTCTGAAGAATTACTTTGGCAATCGTCCAACCAATCTGGAGATGGGTGATCTGGAAATGGCTGAGAACAGAATGGAAACCACCACGGATGCACCGGAACAGGCCAAGAGTGTGGATTCTACCTCCACACCTCTTGCAGAAGACCTCTCAATGATCATGACCACCGAGGTACCTTCGGTGGAGGAAATGGTGACGATCCGTGGCGAAGGAGAACCAGAGAAGTCAGTGGCCACCACCGTGTCGCCGCTTTTCCGGTTTTTTAGCACTTCTCCGGCAGTTTCCGTGGTTACGGAGAGGCAGCCTGAACTAACTACAGTAATTCCTGAAGCCCAGGAAGAAGAAGCCACCACGGCGACTGTTCAGGTGGAGAGCACAGGTGAGCATTAGTTGTTTTTATTAATATTTTGTGGGGAAAGAAAAAGCTGTGAATTACCTTCTTGGGAAGGTTTTAATATTTATTTAGTTTAAATCATACTTTATAATTAATAATACTTATATGTTAAGTTCTCTTGCTATAAAGGAGACTCTAACTGATATAAATGTGTCTTATTTTTAGAAGTGCCGCTGCCCTCATCCACCCAAACTCAGGAAAGCATCACAAAAGTAGCGGAGACTACGACAAGTTCTGCTCCTAGCAGCACCCCATCCACAGAACCTGAACCACTGACCGCCAGAATAAACCTATACCAGAATGCCCAGCCGGAGACCTCGTCAACTGCCAGTGATACAGAGACCACGACCTTAACTGCGAGTGTCCCGGAGATCACGACCTTAAGTACTAGTGCTCCGGATATCACGACTTTCAGTACAAGTGCTCCGGAGATCACAACTTCAACGACCAGTGCTCCGGAGTCCACGACAACCTCTACTACAAGCGTTCCTGAGACAACGGCAACCTCTACAACAAGCGTTCCTGAGACAACGACAACTTCTACTACAGGAGCTCCAGAGACCACGACCTCTACTACAAGTGCTCCGGAGACCTCAACCTCTACTACAAGTGCTCCGGAGACCTCAACCTCTACTACAAGTGCTCCTGAGACCACAATTTCTACGACCAGTGCTCCTGAGACCACAACTTCAACGACCAGAGCTCCTGAGACCACAACTTCAACGACCAGTGCTCCGGCGACCACGACAACCACAACAGCTCGTCCAATTCTGACGCGGGCGCCGCGCGTCGAGCGGATCTTCAACTCGGACGGCGTGGAGGTGCTCTACGGCTACTCCTCGGTGGTGCGGACAAACCGCTCTTGAGCGGAGCTGAGGCCCGGTTAGGCCACCGAGAACACGACCTTGCCAAGGTCGGACAACTTGCCATAATGCGGAGACGGAGACAAAGAGTCATTGAGTGATGGAAGCGCGCGTTCATTTTAGGCAATTTTCAATTCTAAACGAGTTTTAAGCGAAAAAAAAACTTAAATATATTTAAATTTTAATCGGCGGGCCCAGACACAGTGTTGTTGTTGTGATAAACCAAAAATACGTGAAAAGTCCGCAGAGAGAGAGACGTGAAAGAAAACAAATACATAATACTATTGTGCAAAAAAATTGTGTACAGAAAATGAAGGGAGGAGAAATGCTGAAAATAAACGATTTTATAAATTATAAATAAAACATGAACCACCCATGATGATGTTCCGTTTCGTGTTTGCCATTTGGATTGCACAAAGCGTTTAGTAGCTCTTTCAGTATTTGTTGATCCACAAATATGACACAATACCAGCTCCGATCCGGCAAGGTTAACCCCTCGTTACCCTTTTCCAGACAGTTTTCACTGAAATTTAAAAAGCGGAAGTGTCATAAATAAGGGCACTTTTAGGTTGCATAGGAGGGGTTAAGTTCTAGCATTTAAAGAAGAGTATTTACCACTGCAGCTCAGCGGCATTTCTTGTCTCAATCTCTATATTATGATTCATTTTGTAGATCATTCAAGCAACGCACCCAAGAAATCAAGAAAGACACAAGCACAGAGATATTCAGCAGCCCACAGGCTGATCGCGCTGCCCACCTGCGTTCGAAAAAATAAAGAAAAAATAAACTGAAAACTAAAAACTCCAAACCGGCAATCGTCTCAAGAGTTGTCGTCATACATTTTTGGGCTTTTATGTTCCGGCATGAACGCAGACAACCGGACGGCGTATGGACACGTGGACCGGATCGACTTGGTTTGGCTTGGCTTGGCTTGGGGGACTGGTCCAGTGTCTGTGGCCTGGCTATTATTCATTCATCGATCGATTTCGCAGGGACAGGGCTCTTAGGGGACTTTAGCAATGAGTATCACGTTTACTCCGCCTTACTCTCGCTGGAATTTGAAAGCGATCGGCGGCCATAAAACAAACACTAGCCGCTAATTTCCATTTGAACTTGAGCGGCACAGGCGCTAAACTGCATGTTGAATGTGAATCGAATGAATGCGGATTGAAGGTTTTGGCGATACGGGTTTTTTTTCGGCTGGTTTTTTGCCTTACCCATTTAAGCCAGCTGACTAACTCTGGGCCATGGATACAGTACTGTATTAAGAATAGCTGAAATATTAGTTAGTCATCATCGCAAGAGTTGTGGAAAATGGCAGGAAGTAAAGGAAATAAGGGAACCTTATCATACAAATATTTCATAATATGGAAGGTGTCCTTAAGAAAGATGTATCATCAAATACAGACATAAATTATACAATTATTTCATTTATTATCTTATAAAGAAACCTCCAGGATCTTATTTTAGCTATATAATTTATTTCTGTATTTTTCCTATTTAAAATCCTTTCCACAAACATTAACAAAATACCTAGCAAAGTTTCATTCCTGACAAATATGGGAAACAAGCTTTTTAAGTGGTTAAATAATACATAAAGTTATTTAAACCCCAAAACTATGCTCTTATTTCGAGTTACTCCGACCAACTTGCCTTGTTTGTCCACTATTTCTAAGTTTAAAATGCATTTATGCAAACACCTTTATAAATTATATAATTCGATGACAAACAGGTGTCAAGTCAATAATCTCTCATACGGGGAAATCCCGAACAGCACAAAATAAGCACAAAAAACAATATAAATTAAGCTGGATTTGTTTTAATTACTTAATTTATTTGTTTTACAAATTTGCATATAAAAAAAAATGATCAAAATACAAGCCAGAGCCAGGTGGTTGCTGAAAACAAGTTCTATATTCCATGCGTTATTTAATAAGAAATTTCGAAGACTGAAGAAATTGTAAATTAACTGTATTGGGAGCAATTAACAACACAATTTGCATTTTGTCAGCCCGCAATTAGCCAAGTTATACACAAAGACGAGAACAAGTCCCAGATAATCCAGAGATCCGAGTTGTGGATATAAAAGTCGCCTACCCTCTCTCAGACGGCACAACCAACACCCACAATGAAGTTCTTTGCTCTGTTGAGTATACTGCTCCTCGCCCTGGTGGCTGTCCAGGCAAATCCTGGAGGCTATGGACGTGGCGGCTATGGACCTGGCGGCTATGGACGTGGCGGCTACGGAGGTGGCGGGCATGGAGGTGGCGGCTATGGAGGTGGCGGCTATGGAGGACATGGCGGATATGGTGGAAATGGTGGAGGACAAGGCTATGGGCCAGGACGCGGCGGGGCCTATGGACCCGGATACGGCGGCAACTACCAACCCTCATACGGCGGTGCCACTGCCACTGCTCAGGCCAGTGCTGTTGCCGATGCTACCTCTGGTAAATAGGGGTTAACCTTATTTTCAAATTGGACGCTACTGTGAACCCCATACATCCAGCAATTGCTTTTCAATAAACACTATCTTTTTATAGAAACAATTTTCGATCTTTTATTATTAATATTCAATTGGCGGCTTAGAAGAATGGTATATTTTTTGGGATATTTCAATTTATCATTTAATCTATAATCCTTTTAAGTTCTGAAAGCAACAATTAGTAAAACAACATCTCTTAAAGATTATATTCCCAATATATAATATTGTTTAGCGTTTAACAGCAGTTGTACGTTTATTATCTGATTAAAAAAAAAATAAATTAAATCAAAAAACAAGCAAATCCAATTTCCAAGATTTGTCTTTATTTTTCTCCTTATTGTTAACTTTAGAGTTAAAATTATAGATCACCTTTTCGACACTGAGTTCTCCGATTAAAGTTTTAACGGAATTTGTATTGAGTGTAAGCAACATTAAAATATATAATAACAAAAATTATAAACAAAATTGCGAGATAAATGGTTCGATGTTGTAATTAAGAATTGTATAAGAAGCGTATTTTAAAGTTATACTAAATATTTCAATTGATTATTAAACCATTATCTATTTTATTTATTGGGTATTCTGCTAACATGATTAGTTATGTCTCGCTTTTTTCTAACAACAACAAAAAAAACAATTAATCCGTCTATTAATATTCACTGAAACTCGCGAGCTTGTTGGCGGACTTAAAGCCACTCTTAGGAGCTTATTGCTACAGGCTCGGCATCAAATTGGGCTTCCCTAAAACATTTATGCCCAGAAATATGCTTTAGATGAGACACGATTTTGAACTTTCTCTGAAACAAACCAGTTTTCAATTGATATCTCTATAGTATATTCGCACAAAATAAAGCAAAACGTCACGCGACTCTAATATATGTCTAATTAGTGTGCTAAACGGAACCCCCCATCTATATGATTGTGTATATTAGCAATAAACTAAACTAAACAAAAGGAAAAAAGTAAAATAAAGTGATAAAAATCAGAAAAAACAAGTCCAGGCCACCTGTCGCCGCTGCATGCTGCTATAAAAGAGGCCGGCACTTGCTCAGAGGGCAACACAAGCTCCGACGATGAAGTTCTTAGCACTGTGCGTTTTCCTGATCTTCGCCCTGGTGGCTGTCCAGGCTGCTCCTGGCGCTAACCGACACAATGGACCAGGTTTCGGTGGGCCAGGTGGACACGGTGGGCCAGGTGGCAACTTCGGAGGTAACTACGGAGGCGGTGGAGGCTCCACGGCTACCGCCAATGCCAACGCCGTAGCCACAGCCAAAGGCCAAGGAGGCGGAGCATCCTCTGCCAATGCCAATGCCAACGCCAGTGCCCAAAGCGGCGGCGGCGGTGGATATCACGGTTGATTGATCCTGAAAATAAGACCCCAACTGGACACTTTGGAGCAACTAAAAGAAGCCACAAAAATAAAAGTGGGCACGTCGCCGGACGGGCCTCTTACTCTTGTGGAGCGTTGACGAGAAAATATTTAAATAAACTATTTGTTATTTTTCAAAAACCCAAAAGGCCCTGTTGTTCTTTTTTTGTCTCCGAAACTAGTTTCGATCAGTGATGTTTTGAATAACTTAAAGACGATGTGACGTTAATTAACTTAACTTAGAGAGCCTAAAAATTGGCTATGTTAACATATAAAGAGTAAGGGAATCATTAACGATGCTCCATATTAAATCCAAAATTTCCGAGGGAGCTGAAAACCCGTTTGGCTGCGATTTATCTAACTTATTCGCATAACTTACTTGGCTTAATGAATATAATAATTAGTATTCCGATGAGTTGATCAAGTTTAAATCATTTAAAAGTCTTCGTTAATAAATAATTGTATCTGAACTTTAAACTTTCGAAGTCGCCTCCAATGGCCTATAATTCGTATACTCGAATTTTCTTCAGACTCAACTTAAGGACTTTAATTTCGAAGTTCGAACTTCTTAAGTTTAATTTATAAAATTAATGTGTTATAAAACTTTTATGATATATACATTTTATTATATTAGCTTTGTTTTGTCTCATTATAGAGTAGACATGTATTATAATATTATTATTATATATAGTTTTGTGCAAATTATAGTACTACAATTACTTGTTCATCTTATACAAAATCCTAAATCTTTACAATCATATAAAAAAAGAAATGACTCCAATCACTGGCATAAAAACTAATTTATTTATATTTTTAAAATGTAATATTCATGTTCTTCATATTCTTAAGCATTAGCTTTCGAGATATTGTCGCTTTTCTCTCGCTTAGTTTTGAATAATTCAAAACAATAGTGTGACGTCAATCGGTTTATCTTGAAACCCCCAAAAATTGGCTACATTTTGGTAATAATAATGTTGCATATTTTATCAACGGTAGCTGATGCTGGAAACCCGTCTTTCCTATCAAATTTATAGTATTGATTTGCTTAAATTATTTGCATATTATTTACATAATTGTTAAACAAAACAAACGCATCTGCTTTAAGATAACAATACGATTTTTTCCATCACTTTGGTTCTTTTGCTCTAGAAAGTGGATCAAACATAACAGCTTTAAAGTTATATAAATTTTATTTCTTTTGGAAATATAACTATTAATTTATTCAGGTTAAACTCTTTGTTCGGTGCAAAGATTTCGCAAAAGATTAACAATAAAAGGATAGCTCTAAGAAAGGTTCGATTTAAAATTATAATAAAGTTTACTGTGTCTTAACATTATGGAATATATCATTTTTATTAATATTTTGATCTTGTATAGTTTAAAAATTTAATAAATTAAACTTGATTACTCAAGTAGTTTTTGGTGCTTGTAAAAATAATCGAGAAAAAGACGAACTTAAACTCTCACCAAAAAATTAGAACTATTGGATCACGAACTGATGTCGTGACAGATATTTAGCAGACCGGTTTTTATTTTGACAAAACTGAGATGCATTGATAATGTTTTATTATTATACCGATTAGAAAGGCGAAGTTCTTTAAAAATAAATAATAGAACAATTTCGCTTAGCAAAAAATAAACCTGCTCATCTATAAAAGTTAAGCCAGCAAGGGCTGGGGCTTTATTATAAATTATGTGTATTGATAATATTATTTCTAAGACCAAAGTAATTACAGTAACCAGTAAAGGAACCCTCAGGTAATGCTGGATCTATCTAGAGCTTCAGAAAGTTTTATAAATAAGAAAGTATAGTAATTAAAGTTTAAAGCAAGGTAGCTAAAAATTCCAGCAAATGCATTAATATAAGCCGTTTATAGTAAGAACCAACAAAGATTATGAAAACCCGACCTATGGCTTATTTGTATAAGAAAAACACAACAATTCTTTCAGTTTTTTGAGTATTTTTTTTTTTATAAATATTAAAAAACTAATTCAGTGAAGAAATTCGTATCGTCTGCAGGGCTTATTTGCCAAAGGAAGTAGCACTGGCGCTGGCATTGGCGTTGGCATTGCCACCTCCACGGGAGTTGGCATTGGCATTGGCATTGGCGTTGGCATTGGCGTTACCACCTCCAAAACCGTTACCTTGGGCATTGGCATTGGCATTGGCGTTTGCCTCGGAGTTTCCACCGAACCCTCCATTTCCACCAAATCCTTGATTTCCACCTGGTCCACCGAATCCTCCTTGATTTCCAAATCCTCCTTGACCACCTTGTCCACCGAATCCTCCTGGGCCACCTGGTCCACCAAATCCTCCTGGGCCACCTGGTCCACCAAATCCTCCTTGGCCACCTGGTCCACCAAATCCACCTGGGCCACCTGGTTTACCTCCAAATCCTCCTGGGCCACCTGGTCCTCCAAATCCTCCTGGGCCACTTGGTCTACCTCCAAATCCTTCAGACTCAGCGTTGGCGGCGGCGTTGGCGTTGGCATTGCCACCGCCGAACTGTGGAGCAGCGGCGGTCACGGCCAGGATCACGGCGAGAACAACAAAGACCTTCATGCTGATGCTGGATCTGCTACTTTGGACAAGTAACTGAGCTAACTGAATAGCCATTGCCGCAGGGCCCGGCTTTTATATTAGCCAGACGGCCGGCAGACGCTAGCAGATGCCGAAAAAAAAAAAAAAGCTAGACACCCGGTAAAAAATTAGCATGCAAACAATAGTCACTGCCGAAAAAAAATCTCCTATATCGGGGGAATCTAGGCGCCAGAAAGAGCCGGATAGAGAACGCCGATCGAATGCAATGGTCAGAGGAAAGTTTGCAAATGTCTTTAGACACCAACACGAGCCGTCTTCGTGGTGGTTTCCTCTGAAACCGGTTGGTCGCTATCAATATTTAAGCGATTATTAATATTTGAGTTTATATTTCATGAAATCTTCTTTCTTATTTTTCGGCACAGTCACACAGTCGCACTTTTAACTGGGAAACGGCGTTGTGATGGCAGGTAATTACCACAGCATCTGCCGGGGTACTTTACCTATATGTCTTTAGATGATTCTACAAATAGAAGTGGCAGGGGTATAAGTATAGTAAGGAAATAGTTAGATTGCTGTTCCGGGTCTCAAAATCTCCCCAAGTAGAGGCTTGACTTATTCAAAAAAAAAAAAGTTTAGATTGTTTATATAGCTGATATAAGTAATCCTTATCAAAAATCCTTATGGACAAATAAGTTATGTTCTAAAATATAATCCCCGAAACACGTAAAAATTTATGCTATCTTCTTATTACATCTCAATTTGTAATAGACATAGGTTTCAGCTAAATAAAAAGCCAATGATAATTATCATTATTATATATATAATTATATTAATTATATTAATAATATTAATATATATTATATTAATTTTTATATGATAAAATAAAACGATTTTTTTTACAAATTCTATCTTTCCCTTTAATATGTGCAACAGGGCTTATCTCGACTCCATTCGTATATTACAAATGATTTCGTAAAAACTCGCACGCCTTGCCTTAATTAACACTTTTCAAACCTCTTCCTTGTTCTACTATCTATCCAAATTTATTCCATTTCATCTACCAAATTCATATTTGTTTTCCTGTAAGCCGCGCACAAGCCCCTACAGAAATTAGCATAATTTTCAGGCATATATATATATGTATGTGGATAAAGGTTTGTTTTTTTTTTCTTCCACTCATACTATATTTAAAATGCAAATCAATTGGAAAATAAAAATGATAATTTAATATGTGGACGCAGTCGGGTCAAATCGATGAAATTCACCACACGTGTTATCACTTCAGATCGGTTGACATTAGCTGCTTGCTATAGCCCTTGCGAATTTTGTGCTGATATATATGGTGGGGAAGTGTGAGATAATATATACAACTGAACGATTTGTATTGGCAAAATAAATGCCGAACATAGGTCTTTATTTAACCTATGTAAAACCTCTATAGTTGTAGTCTTAAACAGCTTAGCATTATATTTAGGCATATATGATTTAATTAACAAAATCGTTGATAAGAATTCCAAATGGTTTTTGTACATAAGAAGAAACACAAAGAGGAATCACAATTGTTATAAATGTATTAGCATGCATATCTAAATATTGTATATTGTGATTCATAGCTATTTTTGTATCTATCAGTAAATATATTTTTAATATGCACTTAAGTAAGCACTTTTAAGTAATCTTCCCACTTCCCACTTCAAGGAAATTATTAGCTCGTTTGTTTTTAGTATTTAATTTTTTTATGTTTTATTCACAGTCATTTCTTATCGCTTAAACTCTTAATAATTTTTGGCTTGGCTTAACCGCGTCCGCCAGCAGAAGCAGAGGATGATGAAGATGCGGATGCCGAGCCACCGCCACCCCGTCCGCCTCCACTGCTAGACGACGCCGAGGATGAAGCTGAAGCAGAAGAGGAGCCACCGCCACCACCTCCAAATCCACCTCCTGGGCGACCTCCGAATCCGCCACCGCCACCGCCAAATCCTGGGCGACCTCCAAATCCTGGTCCACCTCCAAATCCTGGACCACCTCCAAATCCTGGACCACCTCCAAAACCTGGTCCACCTCCAAATCCGGGTCCACCTCCAAATCCAGGTCCACGGTTAAAGCCACCTCCAAATCCTGGACCACCTCCAAATCCTGGACCACCTCCAAATCCTGGTCCACCTCCAAATCCTGGGCGACCGCCAAATCCTCCTCCTTGGGCATTGGCATTAGCGTTGGCATTGGCGTTGGCGTTGCCGCCGAATTGTGGCAGGGCGGATGCCACGGCCGCCAGAACGGAGAGCGCGATGAATAGCTTCATGTTGGGTTGTTGCCGCCTCGAGTGTGGTCCAGGTACTTGGTCACCCCAGCGCCGGCCGCGGCCTTTTATTCAGTTCCGCCTCGGGAAAGAGGTTCGGCGATCGGCGATTTCGGTGATCCACCCTGCAGCGCACTATCTTTCTATCTGTATCCAGCAATAAAGCAGAACAACAAATCGCAGACACACACACAGATATTTATGGCCCGGCTCATTAGCAGGTTCAAAACGTATGAGATCGGCCGGGGGCCCTCCACGTCGCCGCCTAGACCTGGCCACTGCAACCGGTTGATCTCACCTACGATCATCTCAAGCGCCTCGGACGCGCCCCTCTTGCTCTGCGATCCGCTCCAGGTAAACAACGAACTATATAGGCAAACGTTGATGCCAGTGGCGCCATTGATGTCATAGATCAACTAGTTTTGAATGCGGTCCCAAAAAATGCCGGGGAGAGATAATTATTCCCAAAGGTATATTTCGGTCTTAGAAAAATAAACAGAATATTAACTGGTAGTTGAAATGTTAAGCCGGATACCTCATTAAAGTTTAATGATATTGCAGATTTTAATGTTTTTAGACTTTCCAATATATTTATTTAGATATTTTCTTTATATAAACATAGTATTCAAAACATATTTATATATCACTAGATAAACCTACCAGTTTCACTTCAAGGCAATTCTGACAGACAGGCTAACAATTAAATTTCTCCATTGTATCAGAAGCAGATAACTGATTTAACTGTCCACAAAATAACTTATGCTAAAATCATTTTAGATTGGACCTCTCCATTATAATTTATTTCTTTTTTTCGCGACTCTCAACTCTTTATATCTTTTGGTGTTTGTTTGTTTATTTTTACCATAAAAGCCGAGTATAATTGATAATATTATAAAACGTGTATTTTGTCGAAATGTTAATTATTCTAATTAATACCGAAGGCATGAAAAAGTAAAAACAAAATCCCACAAAGAAATTTGAAATTCAAATGGGTATCAAATAGTTTTTATTTGATTTGATTTCGAAGTAAGGATCTGGGAGCTGAACAGGTGTCTCAATTTAAGGGGAGTCCCAGTACATTGTGTCAAAAAACATAACTAGGGCATATAAATATGCAGAGGGCATTGGAAAGTCTGTTACACATCACTAAAACCCGTATCATTTAACCGAAACTCTTGACAGCTGTATGTGCAACTATTTTTATTATTTCTGCCGACTTATATGCATATTTTAACTGCGGGTTTATTCAGCTCAGTCGCCACAGATCACGAATATAAACAGTAGCGGTACGGCTTCTATAATGACAATAATGATAATCTGTCTGATCTTAAATGAATATTAATATTCATGTAAGAAAAAATCTATTTAAAAGCGTGGAAAATAAATACAGTTCATAAAACGATAGAGATAAATATATGATTTAATTAGAGTACATAAGAAATATGGCAGTAAATAAAGAAAATAAATACATCTTTCCAATCCTCAGGCGACTGCCCTAATGGTCTTGTAATAGGTTGCTAATTAACTAATTACGAAAAAGAGCCAAAGGTTATTACCACTGGGATGTCCTGCAGCTTAAGGCAGGTAAATGCAAACTACCTTGTACAGGTAAAAATATTTTTTGGTTAGAAATGAACTTACGGAAATATAGCAGAAAAATATTAGACTCTGACATAAAAGGTTCGTAAATATTTGTTGTGAGAATAAAATCTAATGTTCCTCACGATAAAGTAGCCTAAAACATGTAAAAAAGTTCATAACCTATATTAATTAAAGAACACCATTTGTAAATTGGATTTTCAACAATTTTTGTTTACTTCAGACTTTCTTTAAACATTTATAATAACTTAAGATAATCACTAGTTTAGCTGTGGATGTCTATCCGTAGAAACCACCGCCACCGCCAGCAGCCGAGGCCGATGAGGAAGCTGAAGCGGACGCTGCTCCGCCGCCAGCTGCTGAGGCACTCGAGGAAGCAGATGCCGCGGCAGCTCCTCCACCACCTCCACCTCCACGGCCACCACCTCCATGATGACGCCTACCGCCTCCAAATCCGCCGCCATAGGGATTTCCGCCAAATCCACCGCCATAGGGATTGCCTCCAAATCCACCGCCATAGGGATTTCCTCCGAATCCACCATATGGACCACCACCGCCGTAGGGTCCGAAGCCGCCGCCTCCAAATCCACCTGGTCCTCTGAATCCACCTCCATATCCTGGGCCACCAAATCCAGGAGGTCCGAAGAATTGTGGCAGTGCCGATGCGGCGGCCACCAGCAGGGCAAGAACAATGAGGGTCTTCATCACGATCTCGATCTCTATCTGGGTTCTGTGTGCGATCACTGAGTTGTCTGGACTGGAACTGACGGACTCTCGCCGGACTGGCTATACTATTTATACCGCTTGCATTGTCCAAAAAGCCGTCGTCGGAGCCGGCGAGTCAAAAATGCGACGATTGAGACGAGACGAGATGGCGGTGATAAATGGTTTCGGCAGATCACCTTACCGATCACCTACCGGTTTTCATTATTTTTTTTTTATTTCAGTCCATTTGCTGTAAGATCTAATTACACAGAGCAACAAAAAATTTGACTTTTATCAAGCATATGAGGAATCCAGAAATAAATTATAAAAAACTAACATTATTTCAGAGGTATTCCTTTTGTAGTTTATTATTTTAATAAGCTTAAGGTTGCCAGATCTTAAAGTGTTTTGTTTATAAGTTAGGAAGTTATTAATTACAAGTCTAGCTTTAATATTTAAGTACTTCAACATTTTCTTGCTTATGATATTTATAATTATAACTTCATAATTCATAGTCATACAGCACCAGCATAAACTAATAGCTATAATTTTTAGTTAAAACCAAATTAATCGACGAATCCATCGATATTTTGCTGCCCAGTGTTTTGCCGGCCGGAATGGTGACTTTGTTTGCCGGGTGATTCCCCAAACAGGCTTCGATATTTGAAAACGCATAATTATCGACATCGACGACCCACGCCCAGGTGACCCAAGTGGTGGCAGTGCTTCGTGTGTTTGAACTAGTAGAGGATCGTCAGATTGTTTACAAAACCCAGTTGGGGTTGAGCTCTCTTCCTGATCTGCGTAGTTCCCCACCGAGATCGAGGGTACTACTCATCACCGTTTGATCTCTTCTAATGCCGATCATCTGACAAGTTCATCTTGAAGAGTTTATTCCCCCCGATCTTGTTTTGTTCGTCCGAAAGCGGTTTCGATGGCGTTGTTGTCAAAAAAAAGATGCTCGTGTGGAGTGGAGCAGTTGGGGCAGGTGGTGGTAGGTGGTGACGGTGAGATCACTGGGCATTTCTCTAGGTTTCGCGATCTTTCTGCACGAAGAGGTGGTTCAGTCCGCCCCAGAAAGTCTTCAGTCTCCGATCGCATAAGCCATCTTTCCTGAGAGTTTAGATACATGAAATTAATCCTTAGCAATCTAGTAGATATAACTAGTGCCGAAAAGAAACTGATACAACAGAAACATTGTTATTATAAAAAGTTAAAAATAAAATAGAAAGAGAAAGCTTAAAGTGAATGTTGGAAATACATAAAAAATGAAATCAAACAGTCATATAAGAAAAATGAAATAAATATCGAATCAATCAATCTATAATCTATAAAAAGCAAACCCAATAAAAAAATACCTCTAAATAAAAACCATTCGACCATAACTACGTTTATTTACTGCGGTAGCCTACAAATAACGAACAGTAGTTCTGTTTACCCCGATCAGTTTCATTAAAGCAAATAAACCCCACACGATCTTACCTGTATTTGCTATAAGTGAGAGATATAGCCGGGAGAGGGAAATCTCCCATTCATGACTATTTTAACATTACACACTCTATGCAAAATAATATGTTTACACCGATCATTAGCGTCAAAGAAAAAATCACAAAACCCTAATGATATACTGCTCACAATTGCAATCGCAAAAACCCCACATTTCGGGGCTCTTATGGATACGGGATCCCATAACAATAAAGTCTCCCCAAGCGAAAAGAACGAGATTTCAGAGATTCGTTCTCACTGCCAATTGTGTTAATTAGGAAAACAACAAACAAACACATATACGAGATCTTTATAGAATCTTAAAACCAGTTTCAGTGTCGTCATAGCACACACCGTTCCAGATGATATGTGACGATTAGCGACTCATATCCGAAGGGGTTTTCCAGGGCCCCTCAGCAAGTTGTGAAAAGTCAATTAGCAATATAGTTAGAATTCGGTGATTTTTGGCAAGTCGAATTAGTCAGGGAAATCCTTAGATCGTAAAGTTTGCTGTACTTTGGAACCTAGTATGTGGTAGCAACAAATAAATTAATTAATTCGCCGGTGATTTGAATTTTGTTTTCGTTATTCGGCTTATGCAAAAAGTCCGTAACATAATCGCCTAATGGAACCGGTCGTTCGCCCTCGGGATCGTTTATGTATATAATACTCTTTTATTTATTATTATTTTTCTTGCCAAATTAGTGATGATGCCTTCTTTGAGTATTTATATGTATAAGCCGCCTGAGAATTATGTAATTTTTTCATTGTTTGCCATGATTAATGGCCTTGAAATGGCGCAGAATTGAATGCTTAAACAATTTTTATGATAAAATCATAGGTACTATTACGCTGAATAAATACCGAAAGTACTCTCTCTTATAATGAACTGCCATTGCTAATATTTGTTTATTAATATCCATCAAATTGAAATAATTTGATCCCGGCCAAAAACGAATATTATCCCATTAGACAGGAGCAGGAAGCGGGCTGAATTGTTTGTTGTTGGCCCTGACAACATCAAATATTATTTAAATGTCAACTAATGAACGTCATGTTAATTAAGTAAACGGACACACACACACTCTGGCCAGCAAATCAATGCTTTGTAATATTTTCGCAGCATTTATCGTTATTGTTATTGCCATTTTCCATAGTTTTTCGCACAAATTGAATAACCCGCGTGCGCTGGGCAAAGCAAACTTTTCAATTATGCGACCGCCGGGCTAATGAACAAAGCGATATGTACATGACCAGCGTAAACCATCGTATGATATGAAATCTGAATTATTTAATTTTAATTAAAATGCTGGGGATCGCTATGCATCGAAGCCAGCAACAATTTATTGCGCATACTTTCGGGCCCCGGTGAAGTGGCGAGGTATCGTTTTCGGCCATGGCCGGATTGCTGCATACTATATGGCGCTACTTCTACCACCACCTGAGTTGAGTTTGGGCGCTGAAATATGCACATTGGCACATTGATAAACATTTCACATTTACTTTATTTTATTGCCTAACATAAATTGCAGCAAACAAAGGGGTCCCGGTAGCGGTCTTGGGCAATATTGTCAATCCGACAAAAGGCCAACAACTGTTGCAGCCAGCGGACTCTCTTCTGTGGCAAACCGCCAAACCGTCTGTTGGCCCAACTTCCGCTTTTCCGCCTTTAAGTTGCAAAACTGCACCACAGGGGTTCATCGTCCTTGTGCAAATTGGTCTCGGAGTTTATTGCCGGGTCCAGACAACGGACTCGAGACGGCAGGAACTGCACTGCGGACAAAAATTGTTCTAATGCGATATATTTCAAGGTATTACTTATGGGAAACCATGAGAAAAGTAACAGAAGTTCAGATTAACGATTAATAAGGAATGTGTAAGGTTTTGCGAACTAACAGACTAACATTTCTATATAATATATTTTATAATAAAATTCTATACTAATCACCATTCATATTTTTACTCCTTACTTTTGGTATTATGAAATCCAGTAATTATTGGAGAAGATTTTCTCCTGTGCATTGCAGCAGCTGCTTCTCCTTTGGCAATAAAACTGCACTTTCAGCCTCAGGACTCAAGCCGATGCCAAGGTCCTGAGTCCTTCGCTTGCTTAAGATTTCAATTTGTTGCCATTGTGTGTGCAACAATTTGCAATAGTAAAACTTTACCTAATGATAAATGTTTGTGGGGGACACATAAAACTCCCGAAGAGAACGGAGTCTGTCTTGGCCATTTAAAAGATTTATGTGGCCATGAGTGGCATCAATGTCTGTGGGGTTTGGGTCTAATACAAGTCGCCCTGTAATAGGCCATTAATTCTGATGAAAAACTTTGCATGCCAGATTTCCTCTTTTAAAACCGCCAAAGTAGAGAAAGTTTTCATCGCGGAATCCGCCCGGTCGACAGCTGCTCGACGGTTAAATTGCTCGCCATCAAGGACATCACGTGACTTTCACACTTTTCACATGGTTGCCATATTAACAGTTTTCCCCGGAAATCTTTGAATGTCTGCCTACCAAAAATTGTGTGGTACCCGCCAATTTATCTATTCATTTTAGATATAAGAAGAAACAATAATTAATTATAGCAAATACATAAATTTGTTTATATAATGACGGCTTGTTGTAATTGACTGCCCCTGTTTTTTATGCAATTCGATGTAATTTTATGTAGAATTTCAAAACAGAAACTTGAATTGTCTTTTAAATGGTTACTCTTGTCAACACTTACAATACAGTTCACTAGACCTAAACTTTTAAAATATCAAACACTTTAATTAATGGTTTTTTCCACAATCAAAAAGTGGACAAGCTTTATTTAAATCTCGGGTAATACTTGGAAGATATTGTTGACTTCTATTGGAATTATAATTAGCCATGGTAGCCACCGCCTGCGCCTGCCGACGAGCTGGCTGAAGCGCTTGAGTGGGCGCCGCCACCTCCATATCCACCGCCGCCACCTCCAGGTCCGCCTCCGTATCCGCCACCTCCAGGTCCGCCTCCGTAGCCGCCACCTCCATGTCCGCCTCCAATTCCACCTCCATGGCCACCGTGCTTGTGTCCTCCGTTGAAGCCTCCAATATGGCCGAAGCCTCCTGGGCCGCCTCCTGAGTGACCACCTCCTCCTGAGTGTCCACCTCCTCCTGAGTGACCCCCACCGATGCCTCCTCCGATGCCTGGACCAAAGCCTCCGCCGCCTCCGCCGCCTCCGTAGCCACCGCCTGGCTTTCCAGATCCGTGGCCGCCGCCTCCAATGACACCGACCGACGAAGACGCAGAGCTGCCACCGCCTCCAATTCCTCCAAATCCTGGACCTCCGCCGCCACCGAATCCACCCCCACCGCCGGAATGTCCACCTCCTCCTGAGTGTCCACCTCCTCCTGAATGACCCCCACCGATGCCGCCTCCAAATCCTGGACCTTCGCCTCCGCCGATTCCAGCCCCTCCGCCGGAATGGCCACCTCCGATGCCGCCTCCAAATCCTGGACCTTCGCCTCCGCCGATTCCAGCCCCTCCGCCGGAATGGCCACCTCCGATTCCGTTGCCACCTGATCCGCCGGAATGGCCACCTCCGATCGAGCCTCCTCCTCCTCCTAAAAAGTCGCCACCGCCGCCGCCTGAGACTAAGCCGCCGCCGCCAGAGTGAGCGCCACCTCCTGAATGGCCACCGCCACCAAAGGGGCCTCCTATTGATCCACCAGACAGGCCGCCGCCAGCTCCAGAGTCTCCAAATCCGCCTCCGAAATCACCGCCTCCCAGGCCTCCAGATCCTCCGTATCCGCCACCATGTTTACCGCCTCCACTGCTACCACCAATAGCTCCAGCACTGGCTGTCGCCGAGGACGAGGACGATGCGTGGCCACCACTGCCACCCCCATAGCCGCCGCCTCCATAGCCGCCGCCTCCATAACCGCCGGCAGAGGCTACAGCCACACAAACACTCAGCACTAAGAACAGACGCATCGGAACCTTTGCCTTAACTTGGCTCACTAACTGCGCTCCCTGGAACGGCTTGGGCTTTTATAATCGACGCCGCAAAAAAAGTACAAAAACTAGCGAAATGCTCGCGAAAATAAATTCGCAGAGCGCGAAAAAAAGAACAGCAACGGAGACTCACGTTCCCGGTTCTGAGATCCCTAGGGTCAAGACCAGCAAAAACTCAAACAGCACTTGACTGCAAGTTGGAATAATTTGCAATTATATTTACATATATTAGAGTAACAATTAAAGTATAACATTTTCCTGGAATGCAAATAAAATCCCTAATATCTTTTAGAGTTACAAATAAATTGGTAAATGGTTAGGTTCAA
The DNA here is from genome assembly GCA_008042475.1 of Drosophila kanapiae. NCBI lineage: Eukaryota > Metazoa > Arthropoda > Insecta > Diptera > Drosophilidae > Drosophila > Drosophila kanapiae. The sequence goes on from VNJM01002575.1 coordinate 276,118, forward strand.
ATTATATATTATTTACTTACTAAAGGTGCTCATAATAATATATATATATATATATATATATATGAAAATTTCATTATATTTAAGTATTCTGGATATATCTATCTATTGATTTGTTTAATAATAATTTATAAGTGCTTCATTAGTTCATTATTTCTCAGTTCTGTTTTTTTAGCTCAAGATTTAGGCCCCATTAATTGTTGATACAATAATGTAGCACAGTGTAATTAGCTCCCGTGAGGAACAATAACGAGTTCCAATACATTTTAATGTGTTCAATTGTCTACAACTGCTGGAAAAAAACACCCTACACTGTCTAGGTAAAATATCGTAATTCTTAAGAAAAGGTTTAACAGCGGGAGATCAAGATAAATTTAATATGAAATGATCGATGATTCCAGTTAATGAAACCAAGACGGCACATCCTAACAAGAATCTAAACAAAGAACACCAAATAAAGCAAATAATATATTTTATTAATATATTAAAAATAAACCCAAGGAAAGAGAGTATCTAGGCCTCGTCATCATCAACTCTTTGTAGTCATAAAATCTTATGTAAACAAACTTAATCATCGTTTTGCTTCGGAATCAATTGCATTGACTCTTGGCTGGACCAAGATTAGATTGATTTCCATTTTATTTATTATATGCGGCGGAGGCGTTCGATGGTTACGACAATGACCCTTAAGGTCTACGTCACTCCACAGCTTCCACTGATTAAAATACAATCGCAACAAAGAGGTAAACCATGATGAGTTATGTAAAATTACTAAACACTAAAACGAAATTAATTTGCAATTAATATTCAAAGTTTTAATTTCTAAGCCACATTTATAAAGAATTTAAGTCGATTCCACCTATAGGTGATTTTGTAAGCAAGTTCAAGCATTTCCGATTCCCATAATAAAAGTTATACATTGTAAACTAGTCTTTATTGTTTGTATATTTCAAGATTTATAATTGAGTTATTTTTTCTGAGACGCTAGGTTAGTCCTCTTAGGTAACATAATGCTAATATCTATTTAAAACCTGTTTTTCCTGGACTTTATTCATAATTTTTTCACCAGTTTCTGGCTGTAAGTTTACATTTTAAATTAAGAATACTCTTAAGTATATAGACAATTATATCTATGGTGCAGGTTAACCAAGGAATAGGCCAGCACCTCGGTTAATCGACCCCCCGAGATGACCACCGCCTAGTCCGAGTCCAGCGCTACCAGAATTTCCTCCAAGATTGCCGCCAAGGTTCAAGCCATTTCCTCCCAAACTCACACTACCTTTGTGATATCCATTGGAGCCACCAAGGGAAAGCGAAGCGCCGTTGGATGCAGAAGAGCCTCCCAGGGACACAGTTCCAGAACTGGCCGGCGATGCTCCAGCAACTCCCAACAATCCGCTAGCGACTCCATGGGTCAAAGATGCAGCTTCGTGGGCTCCAGCCAGTCCCAATGATCCAGCACCGGTATTGCCAGAGGCAGCTGATCCAGCTGCTCCCAACAATCCGCTGGCGACTCCATGGGTCAAAGATGCAGCTTCGTGGGCTCCAGCCAGTCCCAATGATCCAGCACCAGTGTTGCCGGATGATTCGATGCTCAAATGTCCGGCGCTGATCTTATGAGATCCCGACGTAGAACCCGAGGTAACGGATCCTACAGATCCGGTTGAACCAATGCTCAAATGTCCAGATCCGGCAGAGGAACTGGAGTCCTTGGAGCCAGTAGTTGCGATATTCAAATGTCCCAAGCCGAGCGAGGCAGAGCCCGAAGATCCCTTTGAAGAACCCGTAGTGGAAGTGGTAGTGGAACCAGAAGTACCAATATTTAAGTGTCCCGTGTGCGATGCACCGGAAGTGGTGGCTCCAGAAGTCTTGATGTTCAGATGTCCGGCGCTGGACCCAGAGCTGGAACCACTTGCTTCAGAAGCTTTGATGCTCGAGGCTAGGGAGGCAGTGCTGGAAGCAGTTTTTGAGGCGCCAGTACTTCCTGAAGAGCCGATGCTTAAGTGCCCAGCTCCCAGAGCTGCGGATCCAGAACTAGCTCCAGTTGATGCAACTTTCGCGTGCTCGACCTTGATATGGGCTGATCCCGATTGTGTGGCAGAGCCCGATCCAGTAGATCCGGCAGCGCTTTGATGTCCTGCTGATCCCGAACCAATTGATGCTGATCCGGAACCAGTTTTCGATGCACCGGAAATCGTACTGCCGGAGGACTCATAGTGCACATGACCGGCTGTGATTTTAGAAGATTCCGTTTTATGATAAGTAGTGCTTGTGTGCGTGGTACTAGTCCCAGTGGCGCCAGCAACCTTACTTCCAGAAGACTCAACGTGTCCGGTAGAGATCTTGGCAGATCCAGCTTGTAGCGCGGCTGAACCGGACCCAGAAGATGAGGATCCAATGTTGGCTTGTCCTGCACTGATCTTGGCATTATTTGCCGAGGATCCGATATTCAAGTGACCTGCTCCAACAGAAGCTGAGCCGGAATGGGACTGCAAAGCACTTGAACCAGTAGCTCCAGATGATCCGAAGCTTAAATGTCCTGAGTTGATCTTGGAGGCAGCAGAGCCAGTCGTTCCAGTGGCTCCAATGTTTAGATGACCCGCTTGTAGCGCAGCTGAACCGGATCCAGAAGATGAGGATCCAATGCTGGCTTGTCCTGCACTGATCTTGGCAGAATCTGCCGAGGAACCAATAGTCAAGTGACCTGCTCCAACGGAAGCTGAGCTGGAATGGGTGTGCAAGGCACTTGAGCCAGTAGCTCCAGACGATCCGATGCTTAAATGTCCTGAGTTCATCTTAGAGGCAGCAGAGCCAGTCGTTCCAGTGGCTCCAATGTTAAGGTGACCCGCTCCGATGGACGCTGAACCAGCATTGGAGCTGGATCCAGTATTTCCAGTAGCGCCGATACTCAAATGCCCAGCTCCTTGGGAGGCTGAACCGGAATTGGTTGTGCCGGAGATCCCCGTAGAACCAATGCTTAAATGTCCTGCATGGGTGGATCCAGTTCCAGTTACAGCTCCGGATGTAGCAGCCCCAACCAGACCGCTAGCAACCTTATCCACCGCCTGTGCGCCCAGAGAGGCCCCCTGCGCTCCCAGAGATGCCGCCGTTGATCCTGTCGATTTCACCGCGTTGACTCCAGTGCCTGCCACATCCAGTACTCCGTTTGCAGCCTGATTTACGAACGATCCGACAGATCCTGGGGAGTGGGTGCCGCTGACCGAGAGGCCTCCCAATCCAATGGATGCTCCATTGGATCCTGCACCGTTGTAGCTACCGCCCAGATTCAGGCCAGGCAGGCTTCCTTGGGCGGTGGAGGCGCCACCAATGCTACCGCCACCGAAGCCAAATCCAAATCCGGCAGATGCCAAGGACACGCAGCCGGCAGTCAAGAGTAAAATCAATCCCGTGGGAACCATTGTTTGAAAGTCACTAACTGCTTTCCGAGAAAACGGCAAGCTTTTATAGAACCGAAAATACGCCTAGATGCAAACAGACATCATAAAATGGTACAGTTGATCTTCGATAATTTAAAATCTTGCACTTATATTTACCATCATAAAAACATACTAAATTTAAAACATTTTGCCTTTCAATTTAAGTTAACTTTCACAGAAAACTACACAAACCAAAATTTAATAAGCATTACGAATATTTTCCATTATGTACATATAAATTCTGATATAAAATAGAATCTTGGTGGAGTTTCCACTGTTACCATTAATATTTGGTGACGTTTTTTCGTTAATAATTTCACGAATAAAAGGAAAACCAGTTCCTAAGCATTTATCAACCGCGTCACGAAGATGCTTATTGGCTCGGGGGATTCACCTCCTCTAAAACAAAAAACACCACACGTGCTATAGAGAGTCTACCAAAATCTTTAAATTAGGGTCAATCAATTCTAGGAGGCAATGATTTAAATAAAGTTACTGTTTACCCTTACTTCTGCTCAAACTAAATTATTTAATAATGTATTAAACTGTGAATAAACTTTTATAATTCTTGGAGCTTTATTAAGGATACATATTTATATTTCTATATATTTATGAACTCAATATAGACCTCTTTCCTTTATTATCTATGCAATTTATTTAATCATATATCCAAATCAACGTAAGGGTATTTGAAGCTCGCTTTTAGGTTATTCATGTTTTCCACGTCTATAAATATCTTGAACAATTAATTTGCCTAATCCAAACTTGACAAAATTAGCATTATTTTTACAGCTGTTATGACGACAATAATCCAACCCCGCAGGTCATTCATGTAACATTAATAAATCCAATTTTTAGGCATTTTCTCATATTTCCAGGAAGTTAAACTTGATTTATCATTTTGTGACAATAACAGTGATTTATTTAAATATTCTTCGTGTTTCTTAAGCCCCTTTTAGACCCCAGATAGATATAAAATTATATTTTCCTCTCTCGGGTGGCAACCTCGATCGACGTGCACTTTGTTTTCGCCAACTTAGACACAGTTTTTCACTTAACTTGGTTGCTGGTGTGCGCGTCTCATGCAGGAAAAGCGCAGCTGAGCTCCACAGATATGCAAATGCCGAGACAATGTGGGCCGAATCCCAAGAAGTCGAGTTGGGGAAGCGGAAGAGGCAGCATCTTGGCCCGGTGTCAGCTGTTTGGCCCACTGGCATCTGCTGGGGTAGCAAATGGAAAATTGTACTCGCAGGAAATCTGCTTACAAATGCATGTATCTCGACCCGCCGGCTGCTACTGCTGCTGTTGTTGCGAAATCTGTTACGGCTTTTGTGGGGCGAAAGAAACACTTGACTTCCGCTTCCGCTGAATCTGCGTCATGCATATTTCAAAATGCAAATACTCGCATATTCTGCACACTTAAAGCTAAGTACCAGAAAGCGAATAACTAAGTAAATATTGAATTTGGGGCAACTTGAGCTTGTGAGAATTTTCATCTAGTTACTTTGTAAGCTGATTAGAAATGTTCCCTACTTTATTTTTTTGCCAATAAATACTTAAACTAAATTTAATTTTAATAAATTAAAATATAATCCCTGCTATCTGATACGAAAACCTCTCTTAGATCGAGTGGATTCTTCTGGTGCATCTTCGGGCAGGTTTCCCAGCACCTGCAACATCCGGCGGTAGAGCATCTTTCGCACGTCCGTCGCCCAGAGGAAGTCCATGTGGTTGAACTCCTTCTGGGGCACCAGATACTTGCCCGTCACGTTGCCCAGGTCATCGCACATGGCCTCCACGTCGTGGGGATGACACAGCAGGTCATTGGTGGAGTAGTAGACGAAGGTGGGCACCGTCACCTGGCTCAGATTGTAGCGCGGCGGCAGGTGTTCCCTATACAATTGCATATTCTTGTTGGAGCTGTAGCTGTATGGAGCAAAGCGACCGCTCTTGATGATCTGGATGAAGTGCTTCACCTGCTTGGCAGCCACTCCGGCAGGATAGTGGCCCAGAATCACAGGGAACATTTTCTGGAATTATTTTTAAAGGTTATTCCTGACTGGGAAGTTACCTTATAGATATTGTTTACCCTGTTGAACTCATTCCAGTTGCGACCCACAATCCCAAAGACCGCCTCGATGCACAGCCTCTCCGTCTCCTCGGTCATGCGGCACAGGAAGCGGAACTCCCCGTTAAACATCTCGCGGATTGAGCTCCCAACGAGGCTCTGAATATTTCATAATTAATTACATCTTATTTTCCCTTAAAACTTATTTTCCGAACTCACATTAAAGTACAAGCTTATGGCTCGGATATAGGGATGATCCTCGGTCTCCTTGGCATAAACAGCCGGTGCCATGGCCTGCATGGAGAGCACCTTTTCGTTATAAGCTGGCCGCATTGAACACATCACAAAGAAGGAAGTGCAGCCCTGCGAGTGACCGCCATAGTGCAGCTTCGGAAACCCGGTGACCTTCAGCACATGGTCAATCATGGCGGGCAGGTCATACATGCCGATCTCGTGCCAGCTAAAGTCCCAGAACTTGGTCTCATCGGGATCCAGGGTGGTGTGGTTCCTCGAATAGCGATTCCCCCGTGCATTGCCCAGCCACACGTCGTAGTTGTGGTCGGCCAGCAAGTAGGCTGCCAAGTGGTATCCGGCCGTTAGCACTTGGCCATTAATCACGGCGACATAAAGAGGGGCAGGGGGGTCAGAGGGACTTACCCAGGCTTACGTTGGGACCCATTACCACAAATCCCGCCGAGCTGTCCACGAGTCCGTGCTGCAGCAGGAAGGGCTGGGCGCCCTGCTTGCGTATGCGATGAAGGGTGAGTATGTATCCATCCTCGGTGGTCACATGATGCACCTCCGCCTCGTAGCCGTACTTGGCGATTAATTTGTCCTGTATGGGATAGTCGATGACAGTCGCAGCACGGGAAAAATATAGGAACAATAATTTACCACAATTTATTAATTTAATATATGTACTATTATTTTAGGATTATTCATTAAACTTTAATCGTTGATGTCTTATAGCATACCAATATCACAAACTTAATATCTTTTTCATGCATTTTAGTAAAGTTTGTGTGAAATACAATAAAGTTTCAGATGTTATTATAATTTTATAAGGAAAACTTTTCTAATAAAAGTGACTTCTCAAAAGTTGTCGTGTATTCTTTAAGTTATAAACTTGTTACATCTATTCTACAGAATAGAATAATAATCTCTAAGTTATTTTACAAAATTAAAGCTCCTAAAAAATGTATTTCTAATAAAGCATTATATTTCTCAGTGTAATCATTAATCTTCTTACCACGCTGAGGGTCGAGTCCTGCTTAATGTTCTTTCGCTGCAGCCGCTCCTCCAGTGTCTCATCCTCCACGCTCTCCTCCTCCTCTTCCTCCTCCTCATCCTCCTCGTCCTCTTCGCCGCCTATCAGCTGGCCCTGTGTCCGCCCGATGAGGACACACAGGCCCAGCAGCAGGACCAGTCGCATCCGCAGATTTTGGCGCATCTTATTTGCGGCTAAATTACGGAAAGTGAAACCACGGCGGAAACGACGAGCTCAACCGCAAGGTAACGCGACGCGAACTCAACTGAAGACCAATTCGAAAACTGTCAAACACCAACGAACTTCTGCAGGGCTTGCAACAAAAAAAGAAATAACAACAAAAACGATTTAATAATAACGAAAAAAAAACAAAAGAAGAATGCCGAAATACGAAAAAACTTTCGATCTGACAACAACATTGCGCACTGTGACGTGTTACCTTCTTTTGTTTACCTTTTGATTGCGTTTTACGTTTTCGGCCAAGTTAATTAAATATGGCCACAAAACGGGGTCTTCCGGAGGGTGGGGGGAGATATATTTGGGATGCGTGGGGCGTAGTACTCGGAAAACCAGAAACTTATCAAGTGCAGTGGCAGTACAGTGGAGCAACGTTTCAGAGAGATTATATCAGAGCCCAATCACAATAGGTTCTGGTATTTATCATACAAAACGTTCTCACAAAGCAGTAACTGGAACAAAATAATCATAAATCGTAAAGGATTTTGATTAGTTTTTAATAAAAACTAAATAGTATTACCTGAAACTTTCCGCCAGACTGTTTTAACAAAGCAATATTCAAATAAAAATTAAAATTTCGAAAGTCTATCAATAAATATCTATAAAATATGAAAAATAATAATTAGCACGTTTGCCTATAAACCATAAAAAATAATCCCCATTTAGTAAGTGCGCCACAAAACAATTCCATTAAGGTAATTATCATTCGTTCTCCTCTTTCGGCCATCGAAATGGCTTAATAAGCCAAACCTATTGTGGCCGAAAAGCAGCGGCAACAGATGAATTTTTTTGTTGGCCATCAAAAGAAAGTAAAAGTGTCGACCCGTTGTTGTGGCGGCTGCCTTTTTGAATTATACATCTATATGTCTGTCTATATACAAGTATATATATTTTTTAACGGCTTGGCATTACATAATTGGCAGTTTGGCCGGCAGCCAAGGCAAATAAGCCATTTCGCCGGCCGATTATTATTTTTTCTTTCTTTCTCTTTCATTTCCATTTTAATGGGACCTTTGATGACACCCTTTTTTTATTATTTGGCGGTCATTCAATTACGTAGGGCAATCGGCCCCCTAGAAACTGTTCCATTTGCTCGATTAATTTGTCGTTGACCAGGGTCTTGACATCGCTGGAGATGAGGAAGTCCAAGTGGTTGAACTTTGGGGAGTTGATGCGCCGCACACTCTTCACCGACTTGAGCATCCGGGCATAGATGCCATGTACTCCCTCAGGCGTGGCTATGGCATCGGTTTCCCCAAAATACAATATAATTGGCACACTAATCTGACTAATGTTGTAGTTAATGGCTTCTACGCCGCGATATATCTGCATGTTTTCAACGGGTCCAAAGTCGTAGGATATAAAGTCACCGGATTTCCAGATCTGCTGCAGGTGTCGTATCTCCCGAGCGGAGCCGCCTTGCAGGAGATGTTCATAGTTAAAGGGTTCGAGAAGCTGTACGAGTTTAATTTAGTACAAAAAAATATATACTTTACTTTATAATTACCTTCTTATTGCTCTGAGCACTGCCTGCCAGCTGCTTTGTGTAGTATTCGCATATGTCCCTCTTGCTTTGGCATATTTTTCGTAGATACCCCGGTGGAAAGATCTCAAGTTGGTTGCTTTTCTGACGTTTCTAAAGAAGAAATGGTTAATAATATATAATTAAAATTTAAGAGTCTTTGAACCAGCATTTGTTGATAATTATCTTGGCAGTAAGTTGCTTACTTTTAATGTACTAGCTTAGGTTCTATTAATTTCTAACTGAAATAAATATTATTTTGTTGTCTCAGTTGGTTACAAAGGTATTTCTATTTTCTTTCCCTTAAAGGCTGCTTTGTTTAACTAATTGTATATATTTTAAGCTTATTTTAAAAGCTTTATATATTTATATTGTATTTTTCCATACGAATACTATCCACTCAGCTGATCTGTCTAGCCTCTGCTAAGCTCAAGTTCCACTAAAATATTATTTTAAAATCGCCCCAGGGGGTTATCACCGAGTGTGTTCGTTCTTTCCCTAAATAATCTTTAAGTCTCTCCAGCTCTCAATAGTTTGCTATCTCTGTGACGATGTCAAGCGGTGTCATCGGCGTTATCAACTACACAGAGAAAAATAAATAACTGACAGTTAAAATCTTAGAATAATTAAGTTTTCTATAATTCAATATTTAATGTAATGGTGTAGCTAGTATTCACTGCATTAATTTATATAAGGCATTAAAAATATATCAAAGTAAAATATAAAAAAATTAAAATGCTGTTTTTTGTTGAATTCCTTACATATAAATATTGTTTTTAGTGTCCACATAAGATCACATCTTCTCAGCAATCCTCATCCGAGCCTCAGTCACCGCGCGATGTTCAGACTAAGCAATCGACTTCCCGCCTTTCTGGGCGGCCTACGCCACGCCTCCACAGCCGGCGAGGGTCAGCGAACCGCCCTCTACGATTTCCACGTGCAGAAAGGTGGAAAAATCGTGAACTTCGGCGGCTATGCTCTGCCAGTTCAGTACTCCGACCAGAGCATCATCGCCTCGCACTTGTACACCCGCCAGGTGGGCTCCATCTTCGATGTATCTCACATGCTGCAAACGCGGGTGTTCGGCAAGGATGCGGCTGCCTGCTTGGAGTCTGTCTGCACTGCGGACATCCTGGGCACACCCAATGGCAGTGGAACCCTTACCGTATTCACCAATCCTGCCGGCGGTATCCTGGACGATCTCATTGTGAACAAAGTCAACGAGAAGGAGCTGTATGTGGTCTCTAATGCGGCGATGAAGGAACAGGACATGGGAATCATGAGCGCAGCTGTGGTGAGTCCGGAGGATATCCTAGTCTAAGGGAGAGAGCTCTTTCTATATCTAATTCTTTCAGGACGCCTTCAAGTCCCAAGGCAAGGATGTCACCATCGAATTCCTCACTCCCACAGACCAATCCCTAGTGGCAGCTCAAGGTCCCCAAGTGGCAGCCAACCTGGCGAAACTTCTGCCAAAGAACGCCTCCCTTCATCAACTCTACTTCATGACTTCCTTTGTCACAACCCTGGCTGGTATTCCCAATGTCCGGATCACGAGGTGTGGCTACACCGGAGAGGATGGCGTGGAGATCTCTGTGGAATCCAGCCAGGTTCGCAATCTCACCGAATCCCTACTGGAGAGTGGCAATCTTAAGCTAGCTGGCCTGGGCGCCAGAGATTCACTGAGACTGGAGGCGGGTCTCTGTCTGTATGGCAGCGATATCGATGCCAAGACCACACCAGTGGAGGCAGCTCTCGCCTGGTTAGTTGCCAAGCGACGTCGGGCCGCTCAAGATTTCCCGGGAGCTCAGGTGATCTTGGATCAACTGAAGCAGGGTGTCAGTCGGAGACGTGTTGGCCTCCAGATGTTGGGAGCCAAGCCACCGCCAGCTCGCGCGGGAGTGGCCATCCTAAGCCAGGGTCAGCAGGTGGGTCAGGTGACCAGTGGCTGCCCCAGCCCCAGTGCGGGATACAACATAGCCATGGGTTATGTGACCGAAAAACTAAAGGTACCTGGCACCAAGGTGGAGCTCAAGGTGAGGGATAAGCTCTACGAGGCCGAGATCGTAAAAATGCCTTTTGTAAAAGCCAATTACTACAATAAGCCCAAGAAATAAATGTTGCGGAAATATTAAACAGAAAAGTAGACCTTGGATTTAGTTTTTGATTAACTTCACAGCAAATTCTTGAGATCTACTTCCTAGCTCAAAAAAAAATCTACTACAATAGTAATTAAGATCCTTATTACATCTTTTCTTGGAAAATATTTAAATTATTTGCGTAATTACCTTAACAAACTTCATTAGATGCCGCACCTGGTTGGAGTCGAAGCGAACCTGCCGACGTAGTCGTGCCAGTGGCGCCAGGGCCTGCATCAAGCGGATGCGCTGATTGAATCGCGGATGCACCGAGCAGAGCACCAGGAACGCATTGAAGGCCTAAGAGCAACGTTTATCTAGGGAGTTGGCCATCGGTTAACTACCTGACCCATGCACAGAACTCACCTGCGAGTGCCCAATTAGCAGCACTTGGCGTGTCCCTGGCTCTGACTCCTTTTCCGCGGAATCTGAACCTCCACTCGGCTGTTGTTCGCCGCTTGTGACCGCCGCCATGTGGTCAATTATGGCCGGCAAATCGTAGGCGCCCTGCTCGTGGAAGCTGTAGCGCCAGAACGCCGGCATCACGTCGGTCAAGTCGTCGTGCTGCCTTCCGTACGGCGCCACGCCGCGCAGATTGGCCAGCCACACATCGTAGCCGCGTTGGTACAGCTGGAAGGCTACACAGAAAACAAATATTTCATTTTAATAAATAGGAAAAACTATCTTTAAAAATATAATTTTAATAAATTTGTTTTTAATTTTTAATTAATATTTACAACATATTTGGCATAACCCATAATGTAATTTAAGAGTTTATCTACTTTTGTTGAGTACCCTTTTGCTTACCCAAACTCTTTTCTGGCCCCAGGCAAACCCATCCCAGCGAGGAGCCCAGCAGTCCATGGACCAGGAGCACGGAGTGAGCGGCTTCCGGGCGCGGAAGCCGCTGTAACTGCAGCTGATAGCCATCCGCTGTGGTTACATTCTGCATCTCGTGGCTCACGTTTTGGGCCTCCAGCCAATCCAGCTAAGAGCAAACGTACACAGAAAAAAAATCGTTTTTTGAAAAAAAATTTAAGAACAGAATATTAACAATGAGAATAAAAATGAGAGCGAATGGGGCATGTCGCTGACTAGTCTATAACTTCTGCCTCCACTTGGATGACACTTGCCGTGGTCCATTTAAAGCGCGTCTCCGACGGAGCTACACTGCTGGCACACAGGATGAGCACAACTTTGACGGCGGTGATCCAGCCTAACTCACTCATTTTGGCCATTCAACTGAGCCAGGGTTGGTGTGGGCACGGATGCACTAATTGCCCATTTCCAGCTCAGGCTGCAGCTCCCCCAGATAATCTTTCCACTTGACTAAACGCAAGCAAATCGAATTTATGCTGGAAATGGGTTTTTGGGCATTCGAAAAGTGTGGGTTTGATAGTCTACAGTGGCTTAGGTTTAAGTAATTCTATTTTTATTACAAGATTAAACTACATCTAAATTTATAACAGCTGCAGATTCAACATATGAAGTGGGTATTTCAAAATAAAAATATATATTTTTACTTTTACATCAACATTTTTTCATAAATAATTAAAGTAAGTAACTTTTCCTGGAATCTCCATCCATATTTACAATCAATAAAAATATCCCGACAATGCAATTCGTAATTAAATAAAGCTTAACGGAAAGCTTAAATAAAATAGATTGAATAACTTCAGAGCACACCCGCATTCACAGCCGCATCCTGGTCGAAATCCTTATGGAAACTCTCACAATTAATTGCACTCCCCTTATCACTCAGTAATATTTATACTCAAGAGGGGAGAGCAGAGCCGAGCCTGGGGAATCCTGTTGCAATTGCAATTCAGGGGCAGACCACTGCCGGTAGGACCATCCTTGTTTACTTATCGCTGCGAGAGATAACAATTGACTACGCAGACGGTTGAAGAACAACTACAACAAAATCCCAGCGAACTTTATTAAAATTATGCACAAAAAGGGGGAAAAGGGGCAAAAAACCGGAATGAATAAAAGGCCAAAGAAAGCGAAGTCCAAATTAAATGGGAAACCAAAAAACGCGAATGGAAAAAAATACCCGCAAGGATTGCGGCGGTGTGCGGAATGTGCGACTGGCAACAAAGGACACGCAATGCCCATTGGTACTCCACCTCCTTTCCTGCGGAATAAAGGCTCTGGCCGCGACGGCATCTGTGTGCAGTCAACAGGATGCAAAAGTGCAGTCGATTAACGGAAGCGCACAAGGGTGCGAGATCCTCGCCGTTCCGTCTGATGTGGCGCAGGCTGAGGGGGGCGTGTCATGTCCGGCACTTGCATATGTATGAATTTTTATTAAATTTAATAAAGCTGCAATTATGCAATTTACTCGAGCTCGTGCATTTGTCACGCCCGCGGCCCGATCCCGCCCCAACTGATGTCCAGAGAGTTGGAAATTAATTTGGCTGCGGTTACAACGGTCGCGGCGATCCGGGAAATCGGAATAAAAAAAAGGCATTTGGCAAATTTATGAAACGCAGGCCAGACTTTAATGGTGTGAGCTGGGAGCCGGGTTTCACTATATTAATCGTGGAACAGAAAGAATTTAATTTTTTCATGTGTATTTAATTTAAAATACCTTTTTTTCAGAATATTTTACTGGTTTCCAAAGCTTATTTTAGCTCTGAAGCTTACAATTTGAATTTCTCAAAGAATAATTTATTGAATTCCTTAAAAACTATTACCGATTATTAATTTATTTTATAAAAAAGAATAAGTATAAAAAACATAAGAAGATACTTAGTTCCCTTTTATAAACCATACACAAAAGATTCCAAGAAGTAGTATTGTTATTCAATAAATTGTTAAAATAAGTATTTTATTCACTATACAAAAACGATTGAAATAGGAAGCTTTGTCACTTTATTTTCCCTTTTTATTCACATTATATAAAATTCAAATAATAATATTTAAGCTCTTTACCGTTTCGTTTTCGATAAGTTATCAATAACAAGCCAAAGACCAACTTATTCCGCATAAATACACCCTCAATATACGAATGCAGGTGAATCACATCATCATTTCAAATTTCCATCCATAAAATCGAGCACAAATTACACGTATTTATCTGGTCTAATTTTTTTTTATTAAAACGGTGTATATTTATTTTACTTATTTAAACTAGTGTACTGCTACCTAAGTGGCAACTTAATCTGGTTGTACATTGGGGGAAAAACAAAAATTAGTCACAGGGTGATGCTGTTGCTTAAATAAAATTTACAATAATTACATTATACATTTACAATATATACATTTTATTTATTTATTATTTTTATTTTATTTTATTTTATTTTTTATTTATATATTTCCATTAATTAATTGAGAACTCTGGAAGGGAGATCAGCTGGATGGCACCTTTTTAGTCTTCTTTTTCTTGGTAGGGTTAGAAGACGTCTTGCTAAATTGTTGTTGTGACATCTTAGACGTTGCTCATAGTGGGATGCATTTGTTTGCATTACGTCGCCAACCTTGGGAACCTTTAAGTCCCTTTCTATATCCCTGTTTCGCATGTACCAGGGGGCATTACAAAGCTTTCTAAGTATTTTAGCTTGGGCAACCCTAATTTTATTAATGTTGCTCTTTGCTGCAACA